>JABXWE010016559.1:0-23062 GCA_014611495.1 Limonius californicus | reverse complement strand
TTATGTTTTTTTCTGTAAATTGCTTTAATACTTCTACGAAGAGAAATATAAAAAGAATGCAAACATATAAAAAATATGGCCACACTGGGCGATTATACACAAAGGTACATGACTTTTTAAACGATAGAATATTCTAGCTAGTCGTTACGATTTGACTCTTTTGGGTGTGTACAAATCACTTGTAGTTATTTATACGGCGTGTTCAAGAAAATAAAGGTAAGGATATGATAAACAGCAGCCCTGAGAAGACCACACTGGTTTTATCCTTTAAGTAGGGGATATCCTGTACAATAGCCACGCATTGCTTTTTATTAAGCCTTTGTCCCACTAAACAATTTTTTTATAAAAAAATTTACAAGCTCACCACGTCATGCTCCACACAAATATTTTGAAGGAATATCACACCGTAAAGGAAATTTCAATGGAAACATCAGCTGCGATTTGCAAAACAAACAAGAAGTGAGGTTAAAGTGCACTTCTGTGTTAGGTGTGGTCGTGTATTTTCACAATAATGGAAAAAGTCAGATGTGAAACATAAATTATGAGTAGAATCTACAATATGTCAGGTTACCGTCTAATTTCAAAGAAAAACCATTAACCTAGCTAAAAACGCTTTCAAAAGTAGGTTACAGCTTTAGGCCAGTGGTAATCCGTGCTTGCGCGGGCATTCAAATTTGTAATTGGTGGGGCATCGAAGTCCAATCAGATGTCGAACTTTATAAAAATTTTCGGAAAGCCTTTATTTTATTAAACTGTTTGAAATGACGTCATCATTATACAAACACTATAACAACGTGTTTTTTTTAATTGACGTCAACTCGGCGCTGAAAAATACACTTTGAACGTATCACACATGAGCTGTTTCAACCTAACCTCACTTTCTGAGTTCGTGCCATTTGTGGTCGTTTACTTGGATTTCTTAGCTTTTTGTGGATTTTTAGCCATTCGTCTCAACAAGTGCAGTAGTCAGTTAGCACCTACCACAAAATATTAAAGACAGATATCCACTTGTATCGCTACCGTTGGCCATCTGTACAACAATTACACGAAGCTGATTATCTTCAGCGTGTCGAATATCGTCAGTAGATGCTAAGTAACCTCAATGACGACTTATAGGAGAAAAATTTTCAGTCTGGTTTTATTTAGATGGATACATTAATTCAGAAAACATGCGTTTATGGCGGAGAAGGCTACTTTTATGGTAGACACGTCTTCATCCTCAAAAAATTGGAGTGTTTACGGCCATTTCAAGGCGTAGAATAGTTGGACCATACTTTTAAAGGTAAAAGTAAGACGAAAGAGTTTATTTGTTGAAAAATCAACGAAGATTTTTTTCAGGTTTTTTTGGCGGAAGAATTACTAGAATTTTTCGACAGACGGATAATTGGCCGAAACACACCAATAGCTTATCCTGTCCGATCCTGTGACCTCACACCATGCGATTTCTTCCTGTGGCAGTGTTTAAAGAACTCCATTTACCAGCAGCCAATATATAACCTAAATGAATTGTAGCAGATAATATTGGAAAAAATTAAAGAAATTAAAAACCATCCGTAAATGTTAATAAATTTTAGAAATGAGATTGTTGTTTTAGAAACGGGAAGAGTTCGAGTGTCGGAAAACTAACGTTTTTTTACTTAAACCACCGCCTCCAATCAATCCTATAAACGTCAGATAATTCTTACTTAGTTCATAAAATAACACATACAGGGCGTTGTATGGATACCCAGTTAAACATACCTGAACTAACTTACAATTACAAATTAAATAATAGACGAATATTGGGCTTATTACTAAGCCGATTTAAGAAGCAGGCGTATAAATATTACATAAAAGCCATGTACTTTTAAGGAGAAAAAGGAAAATGGGATATACCGAAAATGGTGCATATATTCGCTAACCTCAACGTGGACAGCAGATCAGATGAAAATATTAACTTTCCGGCCTAGATCGCGTTTTTGTCCGCTCAATTGTGGTTGTCTAGCAACGACTATAACATGTAGCAATCATTCTCTGTAAGAGCAAAGACAACGGTGAATTTTAAATCTGATCCGAATAAAAAATATTTTGACGTAATGTTATTTTTAGAAAATTGCATGCTGTAAAAATTGTTTTCATGAAAAAATTATAAAAATATTTACAATAGCACGCGGCCTTTATATAGACACTGCCTGGTTGAAAAGGTCCCATAAATAATGTAAATATAAAGCCCTTGTTGACATTTTATTGGACGTTGATCGGCTTACAGCTGTAACCTCACTTTTCAATGTTATATTCTTCCCATACCACTTCAACTAAACAAATCCGTACTGTATATTTTGAATATTCGAAGAAGGGATTATACAAATTATTTTAAATGCGACAACATTCTGTTTAAACGTCCTAATTTACATTACTGTAAGGCAAACTATTATTAAAAATTTTAGAAATGGACAGAATGCTTTCTGAATGTCTACTCCTGAATTATTAAAGTAGACCATGGATTGACTTGACTTTCCCTGGAATATTTTTATTGTGCTACTATATGTCGGACACGATATGAAACGGTTTTACTCAATCGAAGGTGGTGGGAGTGCTCCTGCGGGATATCGACGTTCTTAATGAAACAGGAACTGGGGCATACAGAAAGAAACCAATATCGGGCGCTAATTTTGGTAGCAAAAGCAGTTCGTAGGCGGCGAAGTTTACATAACAGAGGCAAAAACGGAAAACAAAAAGCAATGAGACGAGCTAAACGAAAGATTTACATAAACGCTTTCGGTGCTCCGTGAATGGAACAGACCCCCGTTGACCTACATACATCCATTCATCTCTTCTGAATGAAACTACGAGCGAGGGTGGAGGAAAGAGATAGCAGCTGAGTCAGCCGTTCGATGGTTCTATGACCATCTCACTCACTCGCCGGTACTTATTGATTTTCGAGTTGGCGGCCTGTATAAACCCGGCGAAATTTTAGCGCGACAAATCCACCCACATTCGTATAAGCCCCCAAACACGATTCCCTCTTAAAACAAGAACGAAATTCGTTAATAAACAAACCTAAAACGTGCTATTATTAGCCCGTCGTAGCTTCTGGGCATTTTGTAATATTGGACGATTTTAGAAAGTTGCGTCTGGGTGTGTGCGTTGATTATACACCCACACATCTACAGATAAGCAAACGTAGGAAATTCGTCGAGATACAAAACTTATTCAACTTCTCGCTTACGAATTTGGTTACCTCATTACCTGCAGCATGTTGCATGGGCGAAAAGAAATTTCGACTCGTGGGATCTTCTAATTCATTGAAACTTACCGATGAACTCGATCGCTCGTGGAAAATGACTAGCTAAATTCTGCGACCAATGATCTGTGATTGGAATCTGCATGTATTTGATGCTTCCCATGTCCTCAAACACGTTGGGCAAGTCCGGCGTTACATTCAGGACGTACTGTGGACAAACAACAAACATCAAAATTCGAATATATATTATGTTTGTTCTCTTAATTAATTAGACTGATCAAATGGCTCATATATACACCCTCGTTTTCCCATTGTTTCTCCCTCTAACTTCTTCAGAAAACGAATTGAAAAATTTCGTAATAAAATAACAGAAGCTAATATTAGAAACACATCTAGCTCTTGAGGAGATACAATCCAATATATCCAAATATCACAGCCTGGGAACTGCATTGATGTGATTACTACACCCATAGTGTCCAAAATAATAATACCGAATACAAACACATTTACTAAAAAGTGTCCAGTTTATAGCAACCTTATTACTCAACTTGGCCCAATTTTCTGCTTCATTTTAGTGCTCTTTCACCTTATATCACATTAGCAAAAGTGATTACGTGATTAACAATATTCAAGATAGTAAAACAATTAATATACGTTGAATAACGAAGAAAGAAATCACAGGCACCAATGTCTATTATTTAGTAAAAATATTTTTAGATTTTTTATCAATGTTTTAGTTCTCTTTCTCTCTATATCATATAAGCAATTGTTTAAGAGAGAAATAAGATCCAAAATATTTAAAAAAAGTACATCTAGATTGCCATGGAAATTAGTATATTGTATATAAGTAAGAAAAATCGTAGTACACAATATCAGCTTGATATACATCTCGGATATTTGAAGTGTTAGAAAAATGATTATGAGTTCATTTTAATATGCAGTATATGCAATATGTGTGTGGTGGTAGCTCAGTTGGTAAAGCGCTCGCTTTCTGAATAAAACGTCGATTCTGGTTTGGGTTCGAAACCTAAGCAGAACTACGCAGATTTATAAAAATCTTGTCTCTAATCCACCATACACAATTTCCCAATTCGGCTTGCAACCGTGGGATCTTAATGCTAAAAACCTTCTCTGGAATTTCTGTCGTTCGGATTCGACGTTAAACTGTAGGTCCCCCGTGTTTCTACCTTAGCGCTGAGGAGAAACACATGACAGAGAAGAGGCCGATGCCCAACAGTGGGACGGAAAGGCTGTTGATGATGATATGCAATATAAAAAAATAGTTTGGCTATTACAAGGCTCTTAAAAAATGGGGCTTTGCAGGGAGCAAATAGTTCAAAATAATGACCAACACAAAAAGTTTAAATTTTTGAAACAATAGTAAACAGTTTCTAGAAACTGTATAATATCGTTGGAATAGTTAAAAAAAATAGTTTTGATGTGTCTATACATAGAGGACACTGACACTGCCTGCTACAATCTGTCCAAAAATAATTTTTCCAATGCCTTAAATAACCGAGATATCAGCTGATTCGTTCTAGTACACTCACCCTTTATATTATTCTCTACGACAATATAAACAGTAGACTTTATTTTAACTTTTGGGACTTTATTCTGATTTCAACCCCCACGTATGTAGGACAAGCAGAAAGTGAGTTAAAAACTGTACAAGGGAATCTAAAAATAAAGCCGTTTTCCCTTTAAGATAAACAAATAAAGCATTGTTATTCCAAACTGTTGTAATATAATAGACGGTTCAACATCGGTAAAATGAGGAGTTTTGCTGCCATATTATAGTTAATTTGATCTAAATTAATTATGTAATTAATAAAATTGCTATAAGCGGGGCTCTTTTTATTAGACAAACGGTATAATGGCAAATAGATCCACTGAAATAATATCGAATTTTCCGACAGTTCACACTAAAATCATTTACAATGGGGATGTTCAGTAATATACAACTGACAAGTTTTTAGCCTATTGAATGTATTTAACAAAGCGTTTAATCTTTTGCTATAAAAAAAGTAACCTTAACTTTCACATTTAAGAAGATAAGATGTAGTTTCAGGTAAACCAGAACGACGTCAGCAATGTTCAAACTGAAGTATGAAAACGCCGACTTCATCGTAGACAAAAAATCGCTAAACACACAGAGTTATCATATTGTATTTACGCTGACTCCATATATAAAATAGAGTTTGTAAAATTATATTTAATAGTTGTCAGTTTCATCAATTTATAATTTCTAACACACAACTATTAATACATTTTTATTTTAAATTGATAATATTTAACAACAATACTAAGATTTTGTGATTGTTTGTTACTTTGATTTACAATCTGGCAGTATTAAAATAGATTTTTTCTGGCTGCCTCTATACAATAAAAAAATGAAAGAAAATGCAACAAGGAAAAAACAGTCAAGCAACGGCTGTAAAGGAATAAATACTATTTCTTGCTTCTGACCCTGTATTTATGTATGTATTTATATGCTTCGATGAGCATTGTTTTATTTGGATTCAGCGGTTTGGAACCTTGTGAAAATTGGCGATGTATTTCGTATCGCTCATCAACATCCGATTCGTCCCACTGCTGGGCACCGGCTTTGCCACGTGTTTCTCCTCGGCGCTAAGGTAAAAACACGGGGGACCTACAGTTTAACGTCGAATCCAAACGATAAACATTCCAGAGAAAGTTTATAGCATTAAGATCCCCACGGTTGCTAGTCGGATTGGGAAATTGTGTATGGCGGGTTAAGCCCAAGATTTTTATACATTGCGAGATAATTCTGGGTAGTCGAACCCAAGCCATAACAGACGTTTTGCTCGGAAAGCGAGCGCTCTGCCAATTGAGCTACCTAACACCACACTCATAAGTGTTGCTAATTTTATAAATTAAAAAATCTCGTGCTTTCCTGTTGGTTTTCTGCTACAATAGATAGAAAATTGTGAAAAAAATTGAAAATTAAACCATCCCAATATTTTTTAGGCGGTCTCGCGTACCTTTGGTAATGGCGTTTGTTGTATGGGATCTTTTTTAGTGTTTTAAATTCAATGTTTATGTATTAGGCATTAGTTTCTTTAATTTTTTCATATTAACGTTATTACTAATAACGGTAAACCGTTTACGGATATTATCCCATAGAAATGTATATATTATTAACAAACCATACTACTGTATTATTAAAGAATACTAGTAATTTTATTTTTAAAACTAACCTGTATACTATGTCTAGCAAGAGCTTGGCTATCTTCACTATTAGCAGCATTTCCTAGGAACAAATACGGCAAAATTTCGACAGGAAATTCCTTGTCATCTTCTAACCCTGCAATAAGAAAAACAAATGTTAATAAATGTAGGTTATTAAATCCCTATACAAAAAGGTACACAGAATAATTTAAGTAGTAGGCGTTGTTGGCCTGTAAATATAAGGGTAGGTCACGAAACGTGAACGATTTAATCGCAATGGAAGCATAAACAAATAAAATAATTAATGCCTAAAGATCTATCTACGCAAATAAAAATACATAGTTAAGTTTTTAATATGCACGCCTTTCTTTTCTAATTAATATTTAAACGCATTTTTAAGTAGCACATAACGAATATGACTACATATAGAACGGGACAACAAAGAAAAGCTACGGAGTCTGCCGCTACTTAGGATGGAGAAAAAATTAATTAGAGCAGACCGTGCACGTGAAAACGTATGTCGTAACGCTATGGTTACGGTTTCATGGCGATAACTTCACGCTACTCCTGAACAGGTGACTAAGATTAGGTTACAAACTGTCAGTATTAACCATTATATCGTTATAATAACGTTTTAATGTTTAATACTTACACAAAAGACCGTGCCTGGATAAAATCTTAAAAGCAGAAGTGCTACGATGCGTAAACAAACAACTTTTAGGGTTCATCAATGATCACAGAGGGCAAAAACGTAATGTTTTACTATGTGTTTACGCCACCGCGCCGACGCAAACCCCATCCACACTGAATATAAGTTATAAACACCAAACAAAAACACAGAAAAAATAATACAACACAAGACGCCAACAAATTAACGAGATTTGTGGTTATGGAACAACAGTAAACCCTTATTATTATAAAGACTTGATAGAATTCTACATTATTCAGTCAAGTGATTATTTTGACAATTTTCTCATATGTTTTGTCAAAGTAATTTTGACCTATTTGCATATACTCATAGACACAGTTTCTCACAACATTTTGGCGCCATTTGCTGAATTTTGTACAAAATAATGCATTGTTTCATATTAAGCTGCGTATTCACTTGAGCATTTTTGCGTGCACAAACGTTTGCGCGCACACACGTTCGTTCGCGAAAATTTTAAAATCTACACATAATTATTTTTACATTTTTATTTGTACGCGCAAATATCCGCTCCAGTTGTGCTTAATAACTTTTGCTGTATGTGTGTGATTTGATGAGGAGAAATGTCTCGAAGAAATGCAACAATTACAAGTGCAGCATTTATTGTAATGCGCTGTATTAAAAAAACAAAAAAATAAAAAACAAACCAAACGTTGGTGGATTACACAGCTATATCGTAGCAGGCAGTTGTGTAATGGATCAAATTTATTATCAGACATGAAGTTACAAGAAACCAGTGGTCACTTTTATAATTTTGTTCGCATGCCATCTCAGGACTTAGGATTTTTAATTATTGCTATTGGTCCTAAAATAAAGAAGTTTAATGCTAGTTCATTATTCCATTCCTTGATTAAATGGCTATTTTTCACACACACAAATTATGAACCAACCGCAATTAAAAATTTCGTCCAAACTGAGCAACACGTGCGCACAAAATTCCTTTGAGGTGGTCCCCGAGACCGACAACCGATGGAGCGTGTGCGTGCGTGCTCAGACCTTGCGCGCACGCCTGTTTTGCCGGTACTCATATGATCATTTTTGCACGCAAACCGTTCGTGCACGCAAAAATGCTCAAGTGAATACGCAGCTTTAGCCTTAAACGCAATTTGTCTACATTAATGGATAACTTCATCTTACACCTATGCAACTACAGACTTTTATTTTATTGATTATACTTCTAAGTGAAATTATAGCCACAAAATCATTTCCATTTGAAACACCCCCGTACTTAAACCGCATGCCTTTTACCCATAATATTGTAACAACTAACATTTCTAAAATAAATTAAAGCACGTTTATTCTATGAGCTGCACGAATGCGTGGGTACATGCAACCCCATTCAGTTACTACATCCACGCAAAATTCAGTGCAGCTTATAAATATTGTTTTATCCTCCAAATGTACGTCAATGTTTTGATTGTCAAAGTTGTTTCCATTAAAAATTTAAACTGGAAATTTCAGTAATTCAAATAAAACAAACAAAAATGGAAAGTGATTGGCGGTGGGGTAGTCTTGACGTAAAAGTGCGCCCACTCCTACACCCACTTAGGGTTTGCACACTGGCACGTGTTTGCCCTTCGTACTTCGTTCACTTTGAAGGGCGGCGTTTCAGTGGGTTGAACGTTTAACATTTTCGTGGAAATTACAATAGCACAGAAATTCGTAGTTATTAATTGAAAAGTAAATAAATCTAGAGATCTGATTTACACTAAACACCGCTCCCTTTTCCAAACAATTGGGGTTGTGAGTTTGCAATGACGTCACAACGAACATCGACCAAAACTAAAAAGCTACCGAACAACAACCAAACAAAATAACGAATTTAATTCGTTCATATTTAAGCAAAGTAGAATACATATTTAGTGAAACGCGAAACTCAAAACAATTCCTAAAATAGAGAATCGAACAGTATTTTGACTTCAGGCCATTTTGTGTCCTCGTACAAACACAGTGAAACTTTTAACCAGGCTTCATAGTGATGGGATGATTCTATTGTCACATTTTGTAAATGTTATTTGCTATTGTTTTATATTAAACTACTCAAAAATGAATAGGAATATTACAGTGTAAGATACTTGCCAACCCGCCTGACAAGCGTGGTGTTTCAATGTCAAATTTCCTTTCTAGCCAAACAAAAATGCCAGTAGAAGACACTTAAAGGCAACACCTGCATTTATAATAAAAAAAACTACCAGAACAACAAAATGTAACGTCCTTTTGGCCGGCCTCGGTGGTCTAGTGGTTAGCGCGCATTTGCCTTTAGATCCGAAGGACGCGGGATCGAACCTGGTTGAGGTCGGCGAGATTTTTCTAGCGAGGAAAAATCTGAAAATGCGCCTTCTGTCGGATAAAAAGTAAAGCCGTAGGTCCCGTGCCACTGCGATGTGTGACACGTTAAAAATCACTACTGGAGTTGGAATTACCCCAGATAGGCAACATTCTTAGTTAGGGTGTACAATGGGCCAAATGTGGCCTAAGTGCATAGAGATGTTTGGAAAACCGCGTCCTAGATCTCGCTCTTTCAAATCATCATCATCATCATCATCAACATTCTTTTAGTAATGAACATGAAAATTACAACAAAAATACGTTTAAAGAAGAAATTTAACAATATTATAATGAAAATCGTTATTGGCTCCTTCCACCTAAGTTAAATTTATTAAATTCTAATACAACGTGACACCTCCCCTGACAGTAATAACTGCTTTGCACCTTGCTGGCATACTCTCAATGCAATTATCAATATGTTCTTGTGGAATTTGATGCCACAGTACCGGCAATAAATCCCTTAGCTATTGCACAGTAGTAGGCCTTGGATTATGATGATGCAGCTGTCTCTGCAGAAGGTCCCATGCATGCTCGATGGGGTTAAGGTCTGGAGAGGGGAGGAAGAGCAAGATGGTTTATTTCCTCATCTCGAAGCATCTCTACAACAACCCGGGCACGACGCGGCCTTGCCTTGCTCTCAAGAAAAACAAAATATTCCCATTCAATAGCGTTGCGACGGTTCAGAACATGGTCCATAATCATCTCTTGGGCATAACGTTGGCCCCTGAATGTACCATTGAAGATGAGGAGGCCAGTACGCCACCCTAAAGAAATTCCAGCCCATACCATAAGACAACCACCACCAAAGGCAACTACTGGTTGGGTGTACTGAGGTAAGGTGCAATGTCCGGCACTACGATATACTCTTTGGCGACGGCTATCATTGCTGAGACAGTATCTGCACTCGTCCGAGAACAGCATATCATCCCACAGTGCCGCTTCTTGAAGCCTACGTCTTGACCATTCCACCCGGTGTCTTCGTTGAGCCAGAGTTCTTGCAGGACAACCCAAGGGGCGGTATGAGGTTAAGTCCTACCTCAAACAATCGATTTCTCACAGTTTGGTCGGAGACTCGATTTCCTGTAGTATTCTGGAGCACTTGATGTAGATGTCGAGCAGTTGAAAAGAGTGATGCGAAAAGATCCACTTCCAGGCCTTCTCACAGTGGTACCTGTTTCTCTAAAGCGCGAAAGGGCACATGAAATTACGCTCTGCGTGGTCTCTAACATATCAGCAATGTCGACCTGGCAATCTCCTCTTTGGTGCATAGCAACGGCTAAATTTCGTTGTTCCATTGTTAAATGGTCTCTCTCATTGTTGTTTTTTTTTTATTTTATTAATAGTAAATTTACTATTTACTCTACAGGGAGTATTAGGTAAATATGATGGTTTGTATAAGCCTTGTTACGAGGAACCACTCATTAGTGGTACTCCTATAGTATTCCTTTCACATTCGGGTGCTTGCAGGTCGTGAGGCCAGTTCCTATTTAGTCGTTTTAAAGGTGGGTGAGCAGTGGACAGTTGGTATACGAGATCATTGTTGTGGCCCTGGAGTCTATCGGAGTGTTTTGGATTGGCTCATTATTAAGAACACAATTGTAACACACGAATACAAAAACAATGAACACAAAAGGATCTTAAGAAGACAGAAAAGATTATTCAATCAAACACACAAACTTGACTTGACACTAATACGGTTAAACAATTTCAACTGGATTCGATAGTTTTTTTAGTTTTTAACACCATACATTGCCGCTTGCTCTAATTATCAATAATAGACGACCATTAGTCGCCAAATACAAATATATATGCTTTATATTACAATATCTCTATTCATTTTTGAGTATTTATTTAAATTGGTATGGGTGTCCCTAAATCAAAACCCATTATCTCCCTTCAAATAAACAAAAACTTTAAACCGCATTCTTATTTAATTCCCAAAAAAAGTATACAAGATGTTTGAATATTGCGATATATAAAAATTTTATGGACGGTATTATGAATCAAATATATTTTAAACTAAAGATTTATAAATAAGACTTGGTTGTTTTTGTTCGCGCTTATTATTTAAACCACATGTTTACAACCCCCGGCTCGAGGGCCGGATTCGGCCCTCTAGTTTATTTGATCCGGCCCTGATCCATCTCAGCGAAGTTAGCCGGATTCGTAGTGCGAGAAAACATGGTGTGTTCTCAGCGATGCCAAAACTCATCCAGTTCGCACGATTGCTGTTACTTCCCTACCAATAAAAAGATTCGAACATCGAAAGTTTCCGTGCGTTGACGAACTAATTAATTTCAAACTTTGAAATTGTTGCATCGCGTTCTGTGTGCAACAAATCTCCGCAGTTTACTTTACCGCAACTTAGCGTTCAGCATTCGCAAGAAATTCCGCACATTAAGCTGACGTCATAGCCCCTGCACAAAGCGCTCTGGCTAGCGGCGTGCATGGCCTGTTCGGTGCCGGCGGCGTAGAAGACAGTTTTGTTTGACAGTTTTGAATATCGGTTATAAATTTGGGCAAAGGTAAAAATAAAAGTCGGAGGGAAATTATTTTGGCGGAAAAATAATTTAACCCCTATTTTCATAAAAATAATATCTACAAGATTTTATATAAAAATATTCATATCATTCAAAGATATATAAATTTACTGTAGATATAGAGACTTAAGACTAGAATTGAGTTGTACACTGTTTAAAATATAAAAATTCATTTAATGTTAATTTATTTTATTTAATAATTTGGTCAGGCCTTTGACTCAGAGACAGAATGATAATTTGGCCCCAGAACTAGCAAAGGTTGCCCATGACTGGATTAAACGTTGAGTAGAATAAAATACCCAACATAACAGGCAATTTTGATTCATAATACAGTCTAAAAATTTACATATTGCAGTATCTTGAGGGTTGCCTATTTTTCGAATGGTAAACTATGAAGGTTCTTTTAAAAAAGCTCAACATTGATTTAAGTCCAAACCTCTCTTGTTTTTCTATTATACCATTTTATTCTACAGGTAAACTACTACAATTTTGTTAATTTTATATACGTTGTATAAATTCAAATAACCAAGTCAGCGAGTAATCCGTGTCCCCATGAACAGGCGGTATAGTTTCTCCCATAGTTTACAGTAAAATGATGAGCTACTAAGTCGGACAAGGGATCCAAACAATTAAAAATACCTTTAAAATACAAAAATATCCAAGAATATATTTAAATTTCATTATTTGCATTCCCTGTTCCAGTTATTAGCTGCCTATTCTTCCCTTGTCGCAATCATTATTTTCATATAGCAACATCGTCTATGAATTTACCATATTGCAAACCATTTTTTTACAATCTAATACAGGAAATAATATTATAGAAGTACGGAATTTCTACATATAGTTTTTATTGTTAGATACAGCCTCCTACACGACCTTAAAATTTTAAAGTTTGAGTCCATAATAAATTTAGTATCATTATCTTTTATTTACTGTCGGTTCTTTATCACATCCTCGAAAGCATTAGTACGAATTACGAGCCATTAGCACTCTTTTTATTTATTCGAGAAGGCAAAAGAAAAGTCATACATTTAATCTATATTAATGATACAATTAATTTAGACCAGTTCATCTCCTTGGGAACTGGGGAAAAATAAAAATCTGTCACCTCCACTTTATATTAATTGTTTAGTATTACAGGGTACATTTTTCGTTTCATAATATGCTGCATTATTAACATATCCTTGAGAGTTTAGGATTTGTACTTTCTTATTCTTTACATTGCTGAAAATATCAATAATTGTGTTTAATTGATTTTTGCTATTTCCCAATTTTCTTGATAATACTTAAGAGTTTTTGTTTATAGCCATAATATGGCATTGTTCATAAAGGTTCTGAGGTTTAAGATATGCAACCAAAATTACATTGTAATTGTTTTAAAAAATCATAGTAGCTAAATCTTTTGAAACTTTATTTATAAACATACCAAGAAAAAGCCAAGATTTTAAAATTTCATTTAAGGTTGGTATTTTGATCGGTCAATTAAATATAATGCACTACAGACAACTAAATTGTAATGTTGGTTACCTCCGCAAAACCAGCTAACCTATTTGAAAAATGTATTCGTTTTAGGTTTAGATTAAACAACAAACATTATTAAAAATTAACCGCTCAGATTTGCTGAATTTTTTTGAATGTGGTTAATTTTTAGTTTAACTCTGTTTGAGCTACAATCCCTTGTAGATCATATTATTACAAACATTTTTGTAGCTTGTTCCAGGTAGTGATAGAGAACCCAAAATACATTAAACAATGTTTACTTGAGGTTCCAGCTATGTTCTAAAGGCAAGATAACCAATTAATGTTAGTGGGGAATGGTTTCACTCCATGAAATTGACATAATTTATTTATAATATAGTGTCTTGTTGTTGTGTTTTAATCAATACATTTTAATGTTTCTCTAAAAACCTCATTAAGGTACATTGTAAATTAATAGATATTGTTGCTGTAGTTCAAGTGATGATTGTTATATTGCAATTTGTGCTGTTTCTCAAGTTGCATTTATTAAACTGATAAACTATGTTTTCTTCATATCTAATTGAAAATTTTATATACAGGGTGTTAATGAATTGCAGGGACAAACTTATAGGGCTTAAAGTATACATGAACAAACATTTTTTGTTAATAAATGTATGGTCAAAAGTGTTTCCTTTCAGGGTTGGAGCTTCTCAAAGATTCTTTAAGAAGCGCCTAAATGTAGGCACCTCAATTTACTACCTACTATTTGTTTCCATAACGACGGAAATTAATACAGGATAAATAAAGCCCCCATTTTGAACATTTACTATAATTTTGTTAATTTTTGAATTAGTTATTGTAAATTTTTCCAATAGTTGATTTTTGCTTTGTAATTTTGGTTTTTTTCTATTGCTTAGTTTTGAAACATTTTGTTAATTAATTTATTTTAAATTTAATTTGAATTTGAAAAGTGGGAAAGAAGGCTTTATTTATCCTGTATTAATTTCCGTCGTTATGGAAAAAAATAGTAGGTAGTAAATTTGTTAGAAAATGCAAACAAAAGTGAATTTAAAGATAAATAATACAGAGAAAATATTAAACTATTCATCATCTATTTGATAGATTAGGCCACTGGCCTGTCCTGTCCTTTCCCTATCCAATTTCCCATTGATTCAAATTAGCCCAACATATTACGATAGGGCGAATATCTACTACACTGAAATTCGCCATATATTTGGGACAGTCATTTCTAATTAAAGTTTCGCAACGTGAAAAGCTTTTCTACATTAACTCTATGAATAGAGGTTCTCAAGATATACTCTTCACCAAGCCAACACTGTCTAAGTCTAAGTTAAAGTTACTTTAGGTTGTTTAATTTAAGCAGTGTACTTATGTTCCTACTGAAGATGGCAATTTATGTAGTTTCAGAAATAGATATTTCAATCGTCTAAGTATTTAATGGTGGATCCTACAAATGTACACATACTTAAATATTAATTAATGTAGACGAACTCTCCAATAATACTCATAAAAATATCATATCTACCTAGAGAGCTATCGCATCGGTCATCCGTATCAGAACTATCTGTCGAACTATTCGCTGCCGAAGAAAGACTGTCACAACTACGATGAGGTCGATGCAGAGGTGGTGCCGAAATCCGCAGGGATCGCAGCCCCATGAGAGGCAGGGGGTCGGGGCCGGCAGCTGGAGGCATCGCACCCGTCGTATCCAACAACTCGCTACAACTATCGCACCATTCGGGGTAGGATGCCTTAAACCGCCCAAAACCATCTGAAACAATAAAAAAAAGGTTAGGATAAAACTTACGTAAATGCCACATAAAATAAGACACACGGGCATAACAATATTCACTACCCGACAGCTGCCAAGGCCGGATTGGGGAGTTGCGTGTGGTGGATTGCCGCTCAAGATTTTTATACGCTGCCTCTGTAACGCTGGAGGATTCAATCCAAACCCAGAACACTAAATATTATGAGCGACTAACCCAAGCAGTGTCGCATTTGTTTAATATTCACAAATTTTACTTCGTGCTGAGCTTACATACAAACGTTTATAACTTAACATTTAACATATGACTATTCACTCTACAAACGTTTTGCTATAACCACCAAATTTATCCTTAGCTGTAGAAATTTTGGTAGGAATTTTCAGTAACTTCCATTATAGCCGCAGTAGAAGAATATACAGGGTGTCCCGTTAAACATTCTAATGAAGTAAACCGTTATCAAAATACAGTTATTTATTAAATACGTAATTATGATTTCAGAAAAGCCAAAATTTATTTTTATTTTAGTTTACATTCACTATTAAGATTGTTCAGAATGGCCACCGTTGCTCTCGAGGCTGGCTCTTCTTATGACAGATCTGGTTGCCCTACATAACATATCATTCTTATTCCAAATTAGTTCTGCTGCCTCAAAAATGCGTCTCCTAAGATCGTCAACGGTCTCTGGTGTTTGATGTACCATATTTTTCATATGGCCACATAAAATATAATCTAAACAAGTTAAGTCCGGAGATCTTGGGGGCCAGGGGTGCTGTTCTCCTCTACCAATTACACGTCCTTAAAACCGTTGATTCAAAAATTATCTTACATGTAACGCAAAGTGCGTAGGGGCACCATCGTGCTGGTACCACATACCATGTCTGATCGCCAGAGGGACATCATCTAACAATCCTCCCAAATGATCCTCTAGAAAATTTAAATATCTGCGGGTAAACGGTTCTCAAAAACGTATGGATCAATGAGCATGTTATCAATAATTTCGCACCAGATATTCACTGAAAACCTATGTTGATAATTTGATACTGTGATTTCGTGTGGATTCTCCAAATCCCAAGACTGGCTGTTCTTTCTGTTCATTAATCAATTCCTTGTAAATGTTGCCTCATCCGTGAATAAAATTCTATAACGTAGGTTTCGATTTTGAATAATCCAGCGGCAAAATTCCGAAACCTGTACGTAAGAGGGCTTGAACATGCTGGATATGAAATAGTATAAACCATGATGTTTTAATGTTATCCAAACTCGCATTCGTGGTACATTAACTTGTGCAGATACACAACGAACAGAGGTGCTGGGATTATTATCAATTTCTCGCAATATGTTGTCCTCATTGCCTAGTACTTGCTGTATTGGACGCCCAGTCGACGGTTTCGGAAAAGTTCCGTGTTCACGTAGGCGGTTGTGTACTCGTTAGAAAACTGGTCGGTCTGGTAGTCGCCGATTTGGAAATCTCAACCCATATTCTCGAGCAGCTGCTACTAAGTTTCCATCACAAAAACCGTACATTTAATCGATATCGCCATACTCTTGCGTTGTTAAAGTAAACATTATTAACACTGTCAATAAGCGCGAGCAGAGCAAAGAAATCAACTTTAAGGTACTTTACTGTTTCGCATACAAGTGAATAATATCATTTCCATAATAACGTAGATAATTTGTATCAAATACTACTTAATACCGTTTATTGTTTCGCCGGCTTCAGTATTTAACTAAAACAGGCCATAACTTCTTTAATGGTCGATTTAGAGAATGACCACTCTTTCGTTTCAACTTCTTTTCACCTCTGCTATACGTAGGTGACCTCACGTCATGGGACACCCTGTATAGTCTATACAATGTGGGTAAGATACAAAATACGAGTGGCGCCTGAGTTTCAACAACATTCACCAATATCATGTTAGTTTGCTTTCTATTCATGAACTTTACTTTCTTACACAATATTATAAAAATAATCGCAAAGAGAGAAAGGTTATAATGGTGGTAATAAACCTACATGAATACTACACAACTGCAGAAAATTCATTTGTCACTTGTGAAAAATTAATATTAAATTTCCAACACTAATTTATTTCCACAATGACATAGTCTTAGGTGCTTAGACATTTGTATGTTGAGTTGCATCGTAATGTTTGGCAGGGGCTATAAGTTACATAACCCATCCTATAGAATAAAGCATGGATTGTCGACCTGAAAACTTAATTTTCCATTATTATATTAGATGCAGTAATCAACATGTAAGTTAAAAATAAGTGTTGATTAGATAAATAGTAATTTTTGAAAATAATAGCATTAGATTGTTGGTTAGTAAATTTCCGTGATACAAAATAATGCCCTGAAATACCAGAAATTGGTCTTATCCAGAAGACTTTTTTAAGAAAAAAAAAGTAACTGGCTTGTTTTCATTTTTTAAATTAGAAATACGTTAGAGAGAAGACACTTGAATACTTTAAAAATGTATTTCTGGAGATTTTGTTCCGATACTTATTTGGGGAATGCGGCAAACCAATCCTCATTTCTGGAAAATGCATTTTATAAACAAATGTATCGTTCCTTTCCACGAGTATCTAAATCCTTGTTGTTACGAAAACGCCTTTATCACGTAACAATATAATTTAAATTTAACTTAAAATCGGCAACAGAATTTTTTACTTGTATAATAATTTTTATATCGCCAGATTAAGATGTAACGCAACAATATAGAATTTACTGGATGTTCTAAGCTATAATTTTCAGGAAATTCGTAACGAGGACAAGGGAGGCTGCAGCTGAACCTACTTTCCCCAAATGCACTGTTGCTAGGTGACGGAAGGAGCCACCCCATTACACACGGGGTAAGTATGTTTCTCCAAGAGCGTCGAGCCGTTTTCACCTACTTTCGCGAAAAATTACTGGGGATATTTAGAGTTTGGCTCGTGTTGAAATGCGAAATTTTAAAAATAACGCCCGTACTTAGAACATCGTATAATTGTTTACATTTTAAAACAACGTGTTAAAAGCTGTGAACCACAGCTTGAAACGAAACGATTCGCGTTCACCATGAAATAACAAAAATTAAATAATCTCCAATTTTCAAACGGCCATAATTTTCAGAGAGAGTGATATACTCATGCTGTGCTTTATTTCAAAAGTTTCATTCACTGGATTCGGTATATCAAAACACTTTTAAAATGAGTAAACATTTATTGTAAAACCGACAGCATTCGCGAATATTGTTTTGCAGATACTTTCACGTACAACCAATCAATAAAACTGAGCCCAATTCAATTACGTTCCAAATATCCAGGCTTTTATAAATTTTCCAACATTTTAGTAATACAATCAAACTTGCACTGTTGATATGATTGAGCAGAAATTATAGAGATTTCGATGAAAAACATATTACAGGAACTAAAAACTACAAAATTAAAAGCCTTTTGGTATCTTTTCAAATTAAAAAAGAACGGTATATCAGAAATTACAAACAGTACTTTTGAAAAAGTAATGGGGCCTAATGATGGTATGTTACAGTAAATGCATGTAGTAGCTACAACCTGGTTCGGGTGGCTTTCGTTTAGTCGGCTGTGACATTTGACAACTTACCGCCAAATGTTCTTATAGCAGCTTCCAGGCAATAAGTACTATTTTATGTGATTTTATTACTATTTGTGTCTCTGCTACTAAATTTGTTTAGAACGAACACACGGGTATTTTTATCATCGCCTGCATTTCAATGTCGCACTACAATATACATTTTGGGACAACATTTATGCTGGAATGTTATACAGCAGACGCTCGATAACGTAAACACCCGATAATGGAAACATCGCGCTAATGTAAACACAAAATTCTTACTATAGGATCAAATAGAACGCCTGATAATGTAAACAACCTGTACAGCTCGATAACGTAAACACGTCTTTTTTTATTGTTTTTATAATGTAAGTACATACGTGACTCTCAGCAAATTATTTGTAGGAACAGCGTTGATTTCATTTTAGTCGTTGTTAAAGGCATATTGCATGCGGGTATGCGTTACGACTATGGCAACCACATCCAATAAAAGAAAGTGTTTAAGATTGAGTGACAAAGTGAAAATCATAGACGAGGTTGCACTAGGTGCGGGAGTGACACAATTAGCAAAAAAATATTAATTGTGTTATTAAACGTTTCTTTTAATAATTTGCTGATTAATAAAATCACGCTCGCTAACGTCAACATTTCGATAATGTGAACACACTCGAGTCTGAATTGGTTCACGTTATCTAGCGTCTGCTGTATTTGCAATGGAATCAAGATTGATGACATTTGGCCGTATTCAGCGTAAAATTGTTTAGATTTAGAATATTGTACCAAATTTCCAGATACTGCCCTTTTCTATAATATGTATACAAAAGTAAACAAATACAGTATGTTCATTAAAAAAAAATTCTAGCAGGCTTTGAAATTTTTATCAAGGTATGGCTTAGCCCATATGTTACAACTGACAGTCATAATGTCACTTATAAATGACAACAGCAACAACAATCCCATTTCGAGGTTATGTGGGATATGTGATACACTTTGACGTATACATAGGAATACATTTTAACGGTAACCGATTCGGAATCGACCTATTTCGGAAATGAATCGTGAACATCTAATTATTATTTAATTATGATGTTCAAATTGTTCAGAAAATCAACTAACATGTGTATACCAGTGTATACAGGCGGAGATTTGTTTATTACCAATTAAATCGTGTTTTACGTACTGATTTAAAAATTAGTAAATTTCATTATTTCGCTTCCTATAAAGTGCATGATGTAAGAAGACACTATACTTAAATTTACCATGGTCAACTGCGAGTTTTTTTTAATGAATATACTCTATAAATCAATCTCTTATAATAAATTACTTCGTTTTGTATTCGTGTTGTATTATCCCCCTATTTATAAAGTTATGTATATCAGAATGTAAAACATTTTCGTGTGTTTATTTTCGTTTCAAAACCGTAATTGCATTTTCGAGGGTTCCCTCGTTTTATGTAGCATGACGACTGTAACATATTATTCATGACAATATTAAAATTAGGGAAAAATACTAATACAGGAAGAAGATATTACGGTTAGAGTATTCAACTATTTCCATAGGACATACACTGATGACTTAAATAAGGAAATAATAATTCACAGCGACATACATAAGCATTTTTTAGATAGAAACAGAAAACTAGGCCTAAAAATAAATCATGTGAAATTAAAGAATGTCGAGTATATGCGACAAACAAAAAGTCTGTTATTTACTCAAATTAACGTTGATCAAAAGTTCTTTGGAAAAATGATTAATGTCGAATACTTGAGCCACCTACCATCATGGAAAACGAAACAAACAAACAACTGTAGTAAATATATTATTTAAAAAAGTAAGGGAACGAGATGGCGTGCTGTTCGGCACCTTTGACTGTTGAAGCTATGCTAGCAGAGGCAATATGATGGGTTGCCAGCGTCAAATTGCAAATAAAGAAAAAAAGCCATGCGAAAACAAAGGATATTGAAAAAATATTCAGGAGATGTGAGATAACAGATTTTATTTACTGTATCTTGTGTCATATGCAAGGCACTGAAGAGTGAAGGCTACGATTTTCTTAAATTGTAATTCCATGTAATGTAATCAAAACATTCTTTACGGGGTAACTTCTAATCCACATAAGTAGCCATGATTTAATTTAAATTACAGAAGCCTTTTTAGAAGTGAATATCCATGTGCACAACCCCGTACTAAAAATACAAACGCTGCAGAACCGGGGCAAACGGCGTCTCAAACTAATTATATTATTGGGGAGACATTGTGAAATTGCTCAGTTTTCTCTGGTTACCATTTCAAGACCGTCATTACTATAACTTATTTTTCTCATGACGAGTTTATCATGAGCCCTCTGAAAACGTAAACTGGTGTTTTGAGGTTAGGTTTCGATTTAATGGCTGCGTTCAACGGTGATAAGAATACATACTCTGCAGAACCGGGGCCGAAGGGTATTTCAAACTAATGACATTAATGTAGAAACATTGTATAATTACTCAGTTTTCTCTGGTTACAAGTTCAATAGTGTCTTTATTTTAACTTATTTCGCTCATGATGAGACTATCATAAATCACTTCTGAAAACAAATTGACATTTTGAGGTTAGGTGTGGATCTAATGGATGCGTTGAACGGTGATAAGAATACATACCCTGCAGAACCGGGGCTGAAGGGTATTTCAAACGAATAATATTAATGTGGAAACATTGTGTAATTACTCAGTTTTCTCTGGTTACAAGTTCAATACCGTCTTGATTATGCACTTCTGAAAACAAATTGACGTTTTGAGGTTAGGTTTCGGTCTAGTGGGCGTTCAACGGTGATAAGAATACATACCCTGCAGAACCGGCGCTGAAGGGTATTTCAAACTAATGATATTAATGTGGAAATATTGTATTATTACTCAGTTTTCTCTGGTTACAAGTTCAATGCCGGCTTCATTATATATTATTTTGTTCATGACGAGATTATCATGAAACACTTCTGAAAACAAATTGACGTTTTGAGGTTAGGTTTCGACCTAATGGATGCGTTCAACGATGATGATAGTACATACCCTGCAGAACCCGCCAAAGGGTATTTCAAACTAATTACATTAATGTGGAAATATTGTATAATTAATCAATTCTCTGGTCACAAGTTCAATACCGTCTTCATTATAACTTATTTTGCTCATGACGAGGTTGTCATGAAACACTTCTGAAAACAAATTGGGGTTTTGAGGTTAAGTTTTGATCTGATGCCTGCGTTCAATGTTCATAAAACCTGAGCCGACAAAACTGCGCTAACAAGAGCAATGTTTAAGTTTAAGAGCGTGATTGATTGAACAAATGAAAAATTCCTCATTTTAAACCAATTAAATTGGCAAATCAAACCATTTAAAGTTTAGCCATTATTAATGCTGGTCAAAAGCAAGATATGTCAAATATTACGCACGTGCCTATGCAATGTTTAAAATTAGTTGCCCTTTAATGGGAATCTCATAAAGGTTTGTACTAGATCAAAACAAACACAATTATTGACAATTTTCACGTTTAACAAGAACTAAAACTAGCGGAATGCATTATTTTAAAATGCATGCATTGCTAATTTACTAGATCTATCTCAACTGCTAACATTTTATTTTTTTATATAGATAACATGCAAATGCCATTAATAGAAAATATAGAAATACCTACTGAAAACAAATAAAGCAAATATGATTATGTTTTTACCTTTTAATTTTGAATTTAAATTTAAAAATGTCAATAGTACAACGATAAAATATCAAAAGACTATTTCATAATATATACCACAAGATCGTTTCTTCTGATATACATATACCTGATATAGATAGCATTTCAACAGTTTAATTGAATAAGATGAGGGGTATCTCAGAATGGTTATGGAGAATTCCCTATATGTATATGGTTGCACTTAAACCAGCAGATGCCTGAAAGACTGCTATGTTGTATAAAATGTGATATGAAGTTTTATTCCAAGTTATAATAACTTTGGCTTTATTCAAAATATATATAATTCTTTGATGTATACATGCAATTTTATTACCAAAAATATTCGAGACTTATATAAAGTCCTGCTATTTTCGAACTTCAGTGGAAAATTCGACAAGCTGAATAATTTAATCGAAAAACAATACCGGAACGGGAATACTTACAAAAGAAGTTCAAATCAGTTAATTGAAACTGGCTGAGAGAGCAACAAATTGATAGAATTGTTAGAAGAAGTAAGAGTATTTACTACAATAGGTAAGTAAATCACGTACAATAGCTG
>JABXWE010016558.1:0-13405 GCA_014611495.1 Limonius californicus | reverse complement strand
AACAATGAACGCAATTTAACAACAATCAACGAAAAAACTAAAAAAATCAAAATTCGATAACCGAAAAATTGTAAGTTTACAGGTTGAGTACGCTGTGTTTTCTCCTCGACTTGTCACAACAGCTTGACAACGACGGTCCATGCTTGAAATTAACACACTTAACTGCTCTTGTTCAAGATTATTCTACATTTCCACTAATGAATTCCCTAGGTCGTTAAGAGTTGCAGGGTGTGGTTGAAGGGATCGTACTTGTCTTCCGAGAATGTCCCAGAGGTGCTCAATCGGATTCAAGTCGGGACTTCTGGGTGCCACTGCATAACAGAAATACCAACGTCGTCTAGGTATTCTTGCATAATTCTAGCTGTGTAGGGCCGAGCGTTGTCGTGCATTAATTGGAAGTTGTCTCCGATGTATGGGGCATATGGTACAACATACTGTTCTAAGATATCCGTAATGTAACTCTGACTGTTTAAACTGCCGTTGGGGAAGATGTGTAGGTCTGTGCGGGCCGTGAAAGATATGACTCCCCATACCATTATTGAGCCACCACCAAATGCAGCCGTGGGGGCAACATTGCATTGAATATATCGTTCATTTGGACGTCTAAAAACTCGACTGCGCCGATCACAACTCTCCAAAGAAAATATGGACTCGTCTGGGAACAAAATGAGTCTCCAGTCTTCATTTTCCCAATTCAAGTGGTTTCTAGCAAAATCCAATCTGTGTCTGCGGTGGTCTGCAGTCAACTGTGGGCCAGTAGCTGGTAATCTGGCTCTCAGGTTTCCTTCCAGAAGACGTTGGCGAACGATTTCAATGCTAACCTACACATTATGTACTGCTGAAAGTTGTTTTTGGAGGGCTCTTGTGGTGGTAAAGCCTTCCAGAAGACGTTGGCAAACGGTTTCAATGCTAACCTGCATATTATGTACTGCTGAAAGTTGTCTTTGGAGGACTTTTGTGGTGGTAAAGCGCTCTCTTACCGCATGCATTCGAAGAAAACGATCTTCTACAGCGGTAGTAGTAGAAACGCTGGATGACCCGAGAAATTGTTGTGTGGTTCACCCCAAGCCTGTCAGAGATAGCGCGGAAAGAATACCTTTCTTCGGACAAAGTAAGGATTGTGGCACACTCATCACGACTTAAATTTCTTGAGATACCTACGTTGCATTTTAAATAAGACTGATCGTAGAAGCAATTGTTTGATGACAACTACACGATCTGATACGTTTTAAAGTAAAACGACACTGCAAGTAAATTGTAAATCTGCATGTAAAACTGATTAATTTTTTTAAATAAAGTTAAAGATGTAGAAACAGGCCAAGAGTAACATGTGTCTATCAGGTTGGTATCAGACATTCATTCCATGCATTTGGTTGAAGTAGAAAGCGCCCTACTTTTCTTTTATTGCAACATTAATAATTGGCGCGTTAATTTCTTGGAGCAGTGTAATCTATGATAAATAAAGAAATTAGAAACGCGCAAAATATTATAACCACGTATAGCTGAGGCTATTTAACCCCTGGATCACCTAGTTAATTTTTTATTCATTGCACTGTGACTGAGGTTTCAAAGTGTTTTTACGTTAATTCACTAAAATGTAAATAACTTTTTGTTTCTTATCCCATTTTAATAAACTTCGTCAATTTGGAAAACTACCAGCCCTACCTTAATTTCCATCCAAGAAAAATGTAAATTGATTGTGAAAAGTGGATGAAATCCGACATAGAAGTGAAAACTTCACTTTAAAAATTTGGAAATTAGGTGGATGTTTTTAAATTGTTACTGGTGTTCGAAATTTTGTTTTATCACTCTTTAAAAATGAAATTTTCGAAAAACATTCTAAGGACCTATTTTTGGATAAGATGATACTAGTTCAGAAGCTGTAAAAAATTTAGGTTAACAGTCTTGTTTTCAAGATACACTCTAACTTGCACATTTTTTAACCAACTTTTCACTTGTGGGTCAGATTTCATCTGCCGTTTACACTCAATTGTACTCGATTGGAAATTAAGCGTTGACTATTAGTTTTTCAAAATAACAAAGTTTATCACAATCGGACGAGACTGTAAAAAGTTATTTATATTTTAATGAATTGATGGAAAAAATTCCCATATAAAAAAGTTCCATATCTCTGTAACAGAGCCGATTTAAAAAAAAAAATGGCAAGGTGATTTAGGGATTAAATAACCTCAGCTACACGTAGTTAAAGTTTTTCTCACATATTTAGAATCATCCTGTATACACTTAGTTTAATAAAAGTTTATACATTTTTGAGATAACATAATATACATTTATTTCTAAATACACATTTGATTATGTATTGTTTGACTTGTTTTTCTTTTTTACAAATTAGCAGCGCATGTTAAACGGTTAGTCTTCTTCTTCTTCATCTTACGTTAGGTCAAAGATCTGTGTTTACTGATACAAATTATTCTTGAGAAGTTGATGTCCAGCAATCTCGCCACCTTTTCGGCGGTCTACCTGGTGGTCTGGTTCCATGTGGCTTTAAGTTGCTGACAACTTTTGCTAATCTATCGTTGTCCATCCGTTGTACATGATTGTTCCACATTCGTCTTCTTTGTCTGGTCCATCTAACTATATCCTCGGTGTTGCATCTACGTCGTATCTCATCATTTCTTATTCTATCTAGCCTCGTTTTCCCAGTAATGTTCCGAAGTATTTTCATTTCATTGGTGCGCAACAAATTTTTTGTTTTACTTGTGTCGGCTCTTGTTTCTGCTGCGAATGTCATAATTGGTCTAATGCATGTTTTATATATACGAACTTTACTTTCGATGTTCATGTCTTTGTTGTTCCATATGACATCTCGCATGGCACCTGAAATCGAGGCCGCTTTACTAGTCTGTTTGAAAACTTCCTGGTGAAGGTCTGGGTAGCTGGATAATTCGACTCCTAGATATGAAAATTTCATAACCTGTTCAATAGGTGTGTTGTCTATAACCAATTTGCATCTTAGTGGCTCTCTTGATACAGTGAGACATTTTGTTTTTTCGAGTGATATGCTCATGTTATATTTTTCTGCGGCTATTTTATATTTATTTAACAGGCGTTGAAGATCATTTTCTGTTTCTGCCATTATTACTGCATCGTCGGCGTAGTATATTATTTCTTTATTTCCCATCCTGTATCCTTGGCTTTCTTGTTTTACTTCTTCAATTATCTTGTCAATAATTAAATTAAATAGTAGAGGGCTGAGGCTATCCCCTTGTCTTATGCCTGCACTTATAGGGATTTCTTCAGTGAGCTCGCCGTTTGTTCTTATTCTTATTTTATTATTGGTGTTTAAGTCTTGTATAACTTTGATTATTTTATTTGGTACTTGGTTTTGTTTTAGTATAGTAATAATGTCTTTTAGTTGTACTTTGTCAAACGCTTTGGTCATGTCAATAAAACAGAAATAAGCCGGGGTGCAAAATTCAAGTGCTTTTTCCTTAATTTGTCTCAGGATAAATATTGCATCTGTCGTAGATCTATTTTGACGAAACCCTTGTTGTTCTTCACTGATTGGAATTTTAGTACTGATTTCGCTCTTTATTATACTTGTAAAAAGTTTTAAGATAGCTCCTAATAGTGTTATGCCTCTATAGTTCCCTGGGCACTTTTTATTGCTTTTCTTGTATACTGGGATAGTGATACTTATTTTCCATTCTTCTGGTATATATCCAGTATCTACAATTTTTTGGAAAAGTGCTGTAAGTTGTTTTGCAATGCAATCACCTGCATATTTGATCAGTTCATTAGTTATCGTGTCAGTTCCGGGCGCTTTTCTGTTTTTCAATTTCCGTATGGTCGCTTTCACTTGCGTTTCTGTTATAATAAATTCACTATCGTCAACCGTGTGTTCATCATTATCATCTGTAATAGTTTATCTGCTGTATAGTTGTTTAAAATGTTCTTCCCATTGTGTCTTACTTATTGTATTTATATCTTTATATTCCTTTATTGGTTTCTTTCTTCCTCTAAGTAATTTCCATATTTTCTTTTGTGCACCATATAAATCATTTTCCATATCTTTGGTGAACTTAAGCCAGTGTTCTTTCCTAATATTTTTTATCTTAGAGTTTACTTCATTTCTAACTTGTATGTACCTTTGATACTCTTGTTGAGTTTTGATGCCTCTATATTTTAGGTACGCTTTCCGTTTTTGTTCTGCTAGAAGTTTTACCTCTTTCGTAAACCACGGTTTCACGTTTGGTCGTTTATTTAGATCTACTTTTCGTTTTCCTAGCGCTTCCTCTGCTGCCTCTATGATGTTGTTTTTAACTTTTTTCCAGGATTCTTCGACATCATTTTCTGGTGTTATTGGATTAATGCGTATTTTATTGTCTAATCTATTTTGATACAGTCTCATAATGCTCTCGTCCATTATTGACTCCATGTTAAGTTTCTCGATTATGTTTGGTGCTTTTCTTTTTAATAGCGGTAGTTTTATACGCATTGTGCATAATACGAGGTTGTGCCCAGAGCCAACATCTGTTGATGCCAGCGTTCGAACATCTAGAATTTGTGGTGGTTGTATTGATCTGCTTGTAATTATATGGTCTATAACGGACTTCTGTCCACGAGTATTCGACCAAGTATATATTGTATGTTGTGGCTTATGGTCGAAAAAGGTGTTGTTTAAGCGTAGTTCGTTATGGCAGCAAAACTCAGTTAATATTTCTCCATTTTCATTAGAGGTTTCTTCATTGAATCGCTGTTTAACACCCTGTATAGTTTGATTTCCTACTCGGGCGTTTATGTCACCCATAATAATAATTTTACAATTTTTTGGTAATTCGTCAAGCACTGATTGTAATTTACGATAAAACTCAGTAGTTTGGCTTCTTGGTTTACTGATATCTGGTGCATAAAGGGATATTACGTATATTAATTCGTTTTCAAATTCTAGTGCAACAGTTAAGATTCTGTCATTTATATAAATAATGTTACTAATATTCTGCTCAAATTTTTCATGAATCATTACTCCTACAACTGACGTGGCTCTTTCTTCTTTATGTTTTCCACTGTATACCAATATGTAGTTTTGATATCTAGAAGTTCCTTGACCTTTTTTCTTTGTTTCAGACAATGCACAAATGTCTATTTGTAGTTTGTTTATTTCTAATAGGATCTCTTGGTCCTTAGAATTCCAGGATCCGATATTCCAACATGCAAATCTCCATATGTTCTTTTTATAGCTTTTGCGTTTCCGTGAACTCGCGTTGGTCGTCATCTTTTGGGTCCGTCCATCATCCGAGGCTATATTTTTGTTGTAGTCCATGATGTTTGTGTTAAAGATTGTTTTGTCCAGAGCATAATATCCTAATCGTGTTTCTGTAGCATGCCCATTTCTCAGCGGTTGTCATTGTATCAGTTCTGTGAGCTAATTTTAGGTTTTTACAATTGATAGGTAGCTAACCTCGTCTATCAACCCTCCTTTTTTATCCGGGCTTGGGACCGGCAACAACACCATTGAGCTACTCAGTCTACCCAATGGCATTGCAGGCAGAGTTAGTAATTTTTTAAAATGAAAGCTTTTGATGTTGATCACAGAAATATTGAACACATTACCAAGTTATAAAATTAAAACAAAGCTTTATTTAAAATAGTACATAAATAAAACTAAATCCTGCTGCGAAAGAAAAACCGTTTCTTGAAAGAGAGCGGCCTAAAATCAAAAAATAAGCCTGTGACTAAAATTGATATAAATAAATGTACAAAAATATATTCCTTATGGTATTCTAAAAAGTAGAACTTGTTTAAGTCTACAGTGTATATTTATTGAACACAAAACTTACTTGCCAAACACGACATGCACATTTAAACCAGGGACTGCTCGAAGAAGCTAAGGAGCTGCTTGATATTCTCGTTAAACGTCACTCGACTCCTTTCAACAAACAGCGATTTAATTACACGGAAAAATAATGAACAATCAACAAAGTTATAAAATTATGAAACACTTCAATTCGTTAACAACGAAAAGGGGGTTGGCGGAGCGACAGGCAGGTAGAAGTCGACTGGAAACATTGCTATAGCTACAAAACTTTCTATAATTGAAGTCCTGTTCACCAAGCTATGCAGAATGTCTGCAATCAAAAAATCTATAAGAGTATTAAACGACGCCAAAAAATGTGGGTGGACAGCCATATATCAAACATGATAGACTGTTACAAAGGCGGAGGTTCAGATTTCGTGAAGTTTTGGACTCTTTACGCGTTGATGATAGGTCAGGAAAAAATAGTTGGTCTGTAGATAAACTCAGCACGAAAAAAGCTTGCTGAAGGTGCTAAATCCGGTGACTAATGAGTGGAGAGTAACAGAATTGTATAAAACCTTAGATATATTAAACGTCGACAACGAACAGGTGGAAGAAAACTCTGGATAGGTCAAGCCGTACGAAGTAATGAAAGACCTACTCCAAGAGTGAATGAGAATAATATATGTTAAAGCTATCATACAGACCAGCAAGTACCTATTATTGGAATAAGTTCACAAAGACAATCAGCCATCAGTTCCGAAGAGGCTGAGAAAGCTTTCTAAAAAGTCAATAATAGAGCTGATAAAGCCAGCATTTGCGCCATGATAATATACCTTCAAGGTTGTGCAGAGATAGCTGATAATAACATTTCTATCTTAAGAGAAAGATTATTCAAATTTTAAATAAAACGAAAGATAATGTGTAACTTGAGTTTAATAAATGGAACGCTAATTAATGAACACACTAGCAGTCAGCTGAATGAGATCATTTCCACTGCTTCTTTAAATGAGTATTCTTTGACAGAATTATTAAGTAAAGCGTGGTATAGCTCACGGATTAAGTAACTGTAGGTTAATTAATTCTGGATCTTACAAATTTATGTCGTCACTCTATTTTACGATCTTTAATAGTAGTATCATTGTTATAAATTTATAATTAACGTATCTACCTAAATGAAACACTACGGCAAAGGTTAAGTGATTAGGAAAGTGTCTAGTTATAACTTAACATTATTATAGTATATTATTATACGAGTTTCATAACGGGCTTATTGCAGCACGCGTGGGTTTGGGGCACGACGAGCGTAGCGAGGAGTGCTCCAATGGAACAAGTGCTACAATGCCCGTTATGAAACGAGTATAATATACTATTTTATCTACTTTGAGATACTTGTTATGTAGAAATTCAAAATTTCTGATAGAGTTTGTGGTTATGTATATTCGACATCTGACATTTGTCGTTCTATGACCAAAGTGAAAGCAAATGTCACTAATCTTAAAAACCAAAAAGTTACCAAAAACAGTTTAATAATAGAGGATTTTATTACCAAAAACAGTTTAATAATAGCCTCCATTATTAAACTGTTTTCGGTATCATAATGGACCTATTATTAAATCAAAGTAGATAAATTAAATTTATGAAACTATAGGGCTCTTACTTAGCTATACATAATTAAAAACAGTTGTCTTAGAGTTGAAGACTACGCTGAGCTGAGCTCAGTGATAATAGAGTCAGACATCGCTTGTAAAAGTTCTCAGATTCGAATCGTTCTAAAGGTATAAAAAAAATTTCTAATTAATGATATTCCTCACGTTATGGCCGAACTCGGGGAATAATAAGGCTCCATACATACCCACACATACACTATACACTAACAGGTCAAATCAAGCACGGTTACGCACCATCACGTTAAGGATAGGGTATACCTTAAAAATAGGTACAGTGAAAATGCTATAAATCAATAATTTGTTGGTTGTTCAAATTGGGAATTTGTGATGTTTGTAATAATCCAAGTGGAAAATTCGCAATTTTAAAAATAATGTTACTTATTCTGTTAAAATGTTTTGACAGGCAGGAATGACGTCAGTTCGACAGGTAAAAATGAAAAGATGCTTATCAGTTCGGTACTATACTAATCCTTTGAAGGGTCTTATTTTAGTTCTACCCGTTTTGGTGTTGCACGTAAAATTGTATAGGTATATCTACAAATATAACCCGTATATTTGGGTCAGATGGTCCAACAATGCTCGGTGTATGGACCAGTGAACTATTGAGAATTAATATCGTTTTTTCTGTGATTGTATAGGATTAACATACCAACTGTGTACAAAAATAAAAACACAAGCAGCTGAGGTAAGTGGAGTTCAGATGATTTGGAGAACGCCTTCAAAGCAGTAGAAAATGGTACAGGGATCAACGAAGCAGCCAAAACATTTTTAATCCCAGAAACAACGTTGAAGGGACGACTGAAGGCCAAAAAAAAGCATGTGCTTGTGTCCTGGGTCCATATAATGAAAAAAAAATCATGTTACACATTAAAAAGTTGCAGAGTATCGTATTTACGCCAACGAGAAAATCTGTACGAGAAATGGCATTTACTCTGGCAGAAAAACTAAAACTCAAACACACATTTGATCGTACAAAAGAAATGTCTAGATACGACTAGCTTAACTTCTTTTTACGGTTTAATTCCAATTTATCTATTAGAAAATCTGAAGGAGTAGCAATGCTTCGTTCAGTTAGACAGTAAGGAAAGCGTGGGAAATTATTTTAGGTTATTCGAGGAAATCATAACTGAACATCAGCTTTTTGATAAGCCCGGTAACATCTATACTGTTGATGAAAGTGGGCTTCGGCTAAATAATAAGCCAGGACAAGTTGTTGCTGTCAAAGGTTCCAAAAGTGTATCCACAATAGCTTCAGGTGAAAAGGGGGAGACTATTTCAGTTGCGATGTGCTGCAATGCCCAATGTTCATTCTTACCTCCGTGTTGCATTATGAAAGGATAATATTGCAAAGAAGAATGGAAAGAAAGGATGACACCAGGCTCTGTTATAATGATGTCACAGAAATCTGCTAATGAGAACATAGAAATTTTTATTGACTGGTTGAAGACTCATTTTGTGGTGCGCAAACCAAAAGACTAGACAACTTTATTAATTTTAGATAGCCGTACCTCACACTACAACTCAGTTGAGATTTTGGAATACGCAGAATAGCAGAAGATAGTTGTTCTATGTCTTCCAAGTCATACGACACTCTACTTGCGGCCTTTGGATAGGTCGTTCTTCAAATAACTTAAAAGCTATTATTACCCGGATTGTAAGAATTTTATAACAAATAATCCCACAAACAGAATAAACCAACTTCAGTTTGGAAAGTTAGCAGGAGAAGCATGGAATCGCGCTACAAAATACAAAAACGCAGAATCAGGTTTCAGTGCGACTGGAATTCGGCCTTTTAATCTGTATCCTACACCCGACTGCATTTTTATCCGAAGAATCCTTGAATTCAGTGCCGACAAATACGGCTACAACTGTAGACCCTCAACCGACTTCTCTACATAGACCTCAATCACCTCAACCAATCTGTTCTACGAAGACAATGTCATCCTCAACGAAAAAGAACGATGAAAAAGTCCAGAAAAACTTCTGAACTAAATTTTGTCAATACCGTCCATGGCAGCTGTGACTACCTTAAAGAAGAAATCTCGCAAAAATCCTCAATGAAACAATTAAAATTACACAACTTAAAAATAAGAAGTTGGTTAAAGATCAAAAAACACAAAGAAATAATTTAGCGAAATCTAAGAAAACAGTAGTCTCGACAGTAATAGAATCATCATCAGAGTAAAATATTATTATTATGAAGCTTTTACAGGCCTTAGAGGCCTATGGCTTTTGGAGTGAGACAAGGCTAAGTTAGTTTGTGCAATGCACAATAGGGCTCGACCCTGCGGCTTACCGTGTTGGTGGTTATATGGTAAAGGTCTATATATCCCCTAGTAGGTGGTCTACATATCCCGGATATCTCGGAATAGATGGACAAGTGTCATTTTTTATTGTTATATTATAAAATGTAATAAACTTTTCTAGATTTCTTAATGACCTGGTGTTCAATAAGGTTGAGTCGATCCAATTACGCAATTTTTGATTTCGTTTAACCAAGTAGATAGAAATTACGATTTTTTTTAAATTGTGGTCCATCTATACCGGAATTACCCTACATATTTTTAAACAGGCAAATAACTTAAAAATATTCTATTTTTCTGGGAAATAGAATTATTGATAATAAATAAATTTGTCTTTTCATTTGAAAAACTTATCTTGTAACGCTCCCACATAATTATTATATATCCAGCATGTACGACTTTTGCTTGCTGTTTTCTAAAATATTTGTTAATTACTGACGTTTTTATGTTTAAATTAAGTGTAGGTTGATTGTTTATTGTTTGCTCTGGGAGGGTCGTTACTGCCCTTGACACTGCGGCCTCTTGAGTCTATTGTGCATCCCCTTCTGTCGCTAGTCGCTGTCAAGTAGATCCATCCCTTCTACCAAGTCTACGAGTGTGTTGATCAGTCTGGCTTGCGGTTGTATCTCGTTGGGATTAGTGCCCTCAAAGATTTGATATCTTCTACGAGCTAAGACTTCGCATTGGAATATTATGTGGGAGGCTGTTTCCTCTTTCTCGCCACACAGCCTGCATATAGGATCTTCGGTAAATAGCTTATGTTGTAGAGTAGTTGTCTGAAGTGCCAGTGGCCCGATAGGAGTCCTGTCACTACTTCCATTTGAGTCCTACTGGGTTGTACCACTGTTTTGGTACGCTTGTGTTGATGGTTACCAACCAAAGCTTTGCTTTGTCTTTATCGAGGTGAGAGTCTTCAGTGTTCCGAATGTTAGATTACGATCCATTCTTTAACTGCTCCTTTCACTGTCCGCTTAGTTAGACTGACAACAAGTTCAGGGCCTGTGAACGTTGTTTCAAATCCTAATTTTGCTAGTTTATCTGCGTTTTCATTGCCATCTATGCCTCTGTGACCTGGAATCCACACAAGATTTATCTTGTTAGGTTTACCAGTTTTAGGTACCAGTTTTAATAATAATAATATGGTGTACATATAAAAACATAAAATTATTGGGACTGTAATTAGTTGATCTATAAAACTGAAACCAATGACAATATTGCGATTTTCCAATTCATGGGAATTTCAGGCAAATACCTAACTGCAGTTAAATGACACTTAAATATCCAATCCTTAAATCTCTAAGCATTCAAACCAATGATTTATTGCTTTATGTAATATTAGTTGCCTATGCACTTCATGTTCAAGATTAAATCTATGACGTGTCACCTGTTTAAAAAACCCCGAAGATATGATGTATACCCTACCCTTAATCCGCACATACTAGCTTAGCCTTGTCTTACACCACCTCGACACTGCGTAAGCGGTATTATTGAGGAAACGATAATGAATAAATGAATTAATTACCTAAATGTGTATTTAAGATACACTACATGTCTTAACCATCTGTAGCAACTACATGCTTACAAATGTCAAAAATTAGAAACAAACACCAAATTGATGATCGTCACTTTTGCGATTATTAGATGTTGTCACTTGTTGATTCTTACATTTATATTTGTATAGTTAATTACAATGATCTAAGAACAGACTATTAACTGCAACTCACTGATCCTTCTAGTTATTGATCATTAACGTACTTCTCTCTGGAATCGATGGCGTGGAAACAGCAGGCAAATAACAATACTGTTCCAATAAATAACATTGAAGGTTTTCTAGAGCTGTAATATAAGCACTGTGGTTGTACTAAAATATAGTGGCAAATGTTTAAGTACTTACTTGAGTATAATTAGTCTATCCAGGCGATTATCTAAATCCTCAGACATAAGTTTGCGTGCCTGTAATCAGGGTTGCACTTAAGAGGCTGCTAAAGTGATTCAAAATAGGCTAAAATTAGCGTTTCTTATTGTTACCGTAGCTACGTTAATAGGCGACCTTTCAACTTGCGGTTTTTTTTAACTTGTAGGTAACATATAAAAACCAATCAAATCATAACAAAAATCATGAAAAAAAATCGTAAAAACCCATCAAAACAATCGTCAAATGTAGCGATAAAACACAGTAAAATCAATCTGCTTTTACGACATGACGTGTGGAATCAATTTTGTGACATTGTTTCACCTTATAAGTTATAACAAAATGTATCTGATATTCCCACAATGCCAAGACTATTACCAATTTACGTTAAGCGTGTTGTCTTTCACATTGGCTGCAGTTAGTTTCAGATAGACGGTCCTAAGCGCTATGTAGGACAGGAAAAGGAATTTAATGGCTGTCGATGTAAAAAGTTACATTTAAAATAAAACTTCTGTTAGCGTTATAGTGCGGCCCTTTGTTAACTTATGGAATAATTATCACAAGATTTTAAGTAACAAAAGTACTTTTCAGATACAAAAAATATTTTTGAAATTGTCTATTTTGTATTGAAACTAACTTCTCGGATTGCAAACACACCTGTAGTCTGAAAAATGATTGAATATAATAAAAAAAGCTCCCGTAGAAAAATTATTTGCAAGGAAAAAGGAAATTATGTTCTTTACTGAGAAATTTATATTTGTTAACAATAGGCGACGCTGTTTCAAGAGTGTGGGCACGTATTTAGTAATTTCTGAAAACGTTATCTTTGGCAGAAAATGATTTAATAAATATCTTTATCTAGACATGATAATTTACAAATTTATGAACGAAGTTGACAATAAATTTTGGTAAACATGAAATAATTAATGCTTCTTTAATTAACTTAAGTGGTACTTCATAATTTCCTTTGTATGAGTGTATTATTGCATGTTATTATTGAGAATTCCACGGAGCTCGGAGAAGTGAAGAGCAAACTAATCGTGATGAACTTTATATCTTAAATGAAGGGTGACAGATTGCTTAAGTTCCTTTGCGGAACACTCCTAAAACGGTAGTTACAGCTACACTGATGGAGTTCTTATTTATTTTTACTGCCATGTAAAACTATTTGTAAATCCTGGTACAGGTTTAAAATCGTTTCAAGAGGCAATTATTTCCATCTTCCTTTGAATGTGCATAAGTGGAATATATGATTTGCATGCATGCATCTGAAAGTTATCAGCGTTTCAGCACTAGTAAATTTTACAAGCTGTGTTGTTGATATTCGCAAAGAGTAATAATGTTGGCTGGACTACACAATTAAGATTTACCACGAAAATAATGAGAGGTGAAGCTACTTTTTAATAATATTTGCAAGGACAAGAACTGAAATGAGAATAAGTATATTCTTTGAGGGACATAAGATGGACTTTGACAATGCTCGGGTACTCGCCAGAGTGCCTCATTACTTCCCTCGTATCATACGTGAAGCAATTGAAACTGAAAAACAACCTAACAACATAAACAGGGAGGATGGTTTTAGACTCAGTAAAGCTTGGACTCCAATAGTTTATCCTCTAAGGACTCCTACGCATCATCGATCACAACGTCACGCTCCATCGGATCCGTCCTTGCCCACCGGTGAGAGCCAACCAGAACTCCGTCGTTCTGGCCGACTGGCTCAAAGAATTTTAAATACCTCCGCTTCCCGGATTTGAGTTCA
>JABXWE010016557.1:0-34683 GCA_014611495.1 Limonius californicus | reverse complement strand
AGTTACGGATGTGAGCCATGGACCCTCACGCAAAAAGATAAAGAACTGCTGAACCGTTTTGAGAGAAGAGTGTTGAGAAAAATATATGGGCCTATATATGACGAAAATGAAAATGCATGGCGAACGAGGATGAACCATGAATTAAAACAGTTCCTTCAAGAACAAGACCTGGTAGGGTGGATTAAGAGGCAAAGAATACGATGGATAGGCTATGTATGGCGAATGCCTGACACAAAGGTAGCCAGGAAATCATTAATACAAGCTCCAGATGGGCGCCGAACCAGGAGAAGACTTCGTACAGGATGGCGCGATAATGTTACCAACGACCTAAGAACACAGTGCATAACTGGACCAACTTAGCACTGGATAGATAGGGATGGAGGGCAGTTGTGGAAGAGGCCAAGGCTCTTCAAGCGCGTATGTGTGTGTGTTCAACAGAATCACAACTATTGTGTGCAGGAGCGTTGTCTTGGTGGAACAGAACGTCGCGTTTCAATTTTCCACGACTTTTTTGCTTCATAGTTTCACGAAATTTTGCGTAATATTTTCCCGTTATTGTGTGACCACATTGTAAATAATCAACAAGAAGAAGTCCCTTAAAAATTCAGAACACTGTTGCCATTATCTTACCGGCCGATGAAGTTGCACGGATCTTTCGTAGGGGCGGGGAACCACGATGCCGTCGTTTCATACTGTCATTTTAACTCTGGATCAAAGTGATATCTCAGGTTTGATCTACAGTTACAAATCTCTCCCAAAATCTATCCAAATCCGTGTCCACTAATCGCAAACTGCTCGCAGCAGTGAGAAACCTAACAGATGACAACATTTTTGGAATCCATCGTGAGCAAGGTCTTTTCAAATTCAATTTCTCATTTTCTCAACGCCTCCAGCAGAAAAGCCACATGTCTCAGCAATATATTTGACGGTAATTCTCCGATCACTCAGTACCATATCATGGACCAAAACAATATTTTCTTGAGGGACAATAGTTTTTGAATCACCCAATACCTCGGACATGTCATTATACATTTCCTGAGGTGATGAACCCTTTTCAAAGAGGAATTTTATCACAGCCCTTGTCTAGAATTTTTATATTTAAATGAATTACCAAAACCACAGTAATATTAAATGTATAACTTTTATAAACAAGAAGATGGGCACCTGCAATTTGGCATATATTAATGTCAATAACTAAAGTTTCTAGGAAAAAATTATTCATTTATAATTTATGAACCATCATCGTCTAGACTCTTGACATACTGAATGCTTGAATAGTCTTGTAAAGAGGTTCGTATTGACATAAATGTAGTTTCTTTACGAAAATAAGATAAAACGCTATTGTTAAGGTACGGTTTGTAAAGTCATTCGCATTTCATTAAAAAATAAATTCCCCGATCACTTAGTACCGTATCATGGACCAAAACAATATTTTCTTGAGGGACAATCGTTTTTGAATCATCCAACACTCCGGACATGTCATTATAAATTTGCTACGTTGATAAACCCTTTTCAAAAAGGAATTTTATCACAGCCCTTGTGTAGAATTTTAACATTTAAATAAATCACCAAAACCACAGTAATATTAAGTGTATAACTTTTATAAAGAAGAAGATAGGCACCTGCAATTTGGCACATAGTAATGTCAATAACTGACGTTTCTAGGAAAAAATTACTCATTTATAATTTATGAACCATTCTCGTATACACTCTTCAACTACTGAAAGCTTGAATAATCTTGTAAAAAGGTGCATATTGACATAAATGTAGTTTCTTTACGAAAATAAGAGAAAACGCTATTGTAAAGGCACGGTTAGTAATGTCATTCGCATTTCATTAAAAAATAAATTTCCGATCACTCACTACCATATCATGGACCAAATCAATATTTTCTTGAGGGACAATAGTTTTTGAATCACCCAATACCCCGGATATGTCATTATAAATTCCCGGCGTTGATAAACCCTTTTCAAAAATGAATTTTGTCACAGCCCGTGTCTAGAATTTTGCCATTTAAATAAATCACTAGTATTACAAAAATATTAAATGTATAACTTTTATAAATAAAAATAGGCACCTGCAATTTCATATATTAATGTCAATAATTGACGTTTCTAGGAAAAAAGTGTTCATTTGTCCGTCAATGCCTTCTATGTGAGGGACAATAATTGATGAACCATCCTCGTATAGGCTATTCAACTAATGAAAGCTTGAATATCTTGTAAAAAGGTTCGTATTGACATAAATGTAGTTTCTTTACGAAACTAAGAGTAAAAGCTATTGCAAAGGTATGGTTAGTAAAGTCATTCCCGTTTCATTAAAAAGTAACTTTAAATTATTTTAAAATACTACAATCATGAAACTTTAATTTACACCTATTTCAGATTTTTTACATTAAAGGCAACAACAGTAATTTACTGATGGGCGTACAAATCTAAAAATCAAATTACTTTACAAATAAGCGGCATCCTTGTTGGAAATTCAGTCCAATTGTTAATTCCTTCATTCGTTAGCTTCATCATTATCGAAAAAACTCGCAGAGTTATTAACAGCGATATAAATAATTTTATCCGACATCCGTTTTCCACTCTACCGACATATCTGAATTAAAATAAGTATTAATGATCTAAAAAATAGAAAGTCAGCAAATTATGATGGAATACCGGTAGCGTTATTCAACATATTCCTTTTTATGCTGTGAAAATTAAGGGGGTTAATTAACGGATCGTATTTTATTTACCCCTTTGCAAAGTGTTAGTTAAACAACCCTCTTATAAAGTTCTAAATGAAACTGGCAATTCAAACTATAGACGGATCGCGTTGCAACAATAGGTTACAACAGTTGTTGCGTTTGATTAAAAGGACTGGGTTGTGCGATTTACTATCAGCCGGCGATAGTTTAAATTAACTTTTAGTGTAAAATAAAATTAATTAAAATTTAAATTGAAATCTGTACATGTTTTTCCTGTTCTATTTGAAAATAAAACGGTTCAAAGAAAATTCGTGACTACATTTATTTACCCAAATAGATATTATGTGAGCGTATTGAGATATCATTACAGTATTTAGCTTTCTAATGCTCTTTGCCTCTATTCCCTTATCGAACTTGCAGACTGATCTATTACTGCGATATGGCTACAATACAATACCCTGGCGCATTTGCGAGTGTGCTTCGATACTGAAAACAAGCAAAATGGTTCATCATAAAGTAATAGTTTTAGTCATCATATTAGCTTGCTTTTCTAATCTGTTTGAGCCAGTTGAATCAACGCGTTGTATTTTGAATAAACTGAAAAAAACTTCTCAAGCAGTACACGAATTTTTCCACCCAGGGAGGAAAACAACCACTCAAGTGCCCGTGACTAAGCCGCATAGTCAAAACTCTGATAAGGGTAAGTACAAAAAATGAAAAATGTGTGAAAATAACGGCATTTTTCGTAGCTGAACCAACCGATTACGATATCGACATCCGTTTCCAAGCTGAGAGCGAGGATTCAGGATTTGAAAATGGAAGACCAAAGAAAATTAATTTCCGCTAGTCCCGACTGCCCTCCAGGAAAAGCAAACAACAGTGTTGGACAATGCAGATTAGGTTCTAATTAAATTTTAAGACTTTTTCGATGTTATTTTGAGAAAATACAAGTTAGACAGTGGTGATGTTGTTTTCAATATGAAAATTATTGACAAGCAGTTTCTACAAATATAATTAAAGGTATGAGAATCTGGGACTATTGGAATCGAGGAAGGGCAGCACGTGAGCCAGTTGGAAAGCAAATAAAAACATAACATAAACATTGTTGGCTTGTTGTTTCATTAATAGGCTCGGACGTTAATCTTGGAGGATAAACAGAATGTTAACAGCTTTTACAAATACAAGTAATGCGCAACCATGAATAACAATAATTTTGACAAATATGAGGACAATAAGGTTGTGTTTTTTAAATCTCCAAGTATAACTGAGTAGTTATGTTTTTAACAATCAGGTTTGATTGATTTGACTTTAATTCAAAAAGAAATTAGTTACCAATCATAAAATAATATAACGCTAAAATGAAAACTAAAGTAAAGGTTGCACATGTAGATTTAACGAATAACTATGAATGTCAAATAATTTTTAATCGCTCATGCAATGAGGTTATGTTTTCTTTAGTGTCCAAGGGTAACTTAGTAGATAATTCCTTGACTTTGAGGTTTGATCGATTCGAATTAGGTGCAAGAAAAAATTAGTTATCATATTTAAAATTAAAGCTGATTTGTATCAGAAACCTATATTACAAATTAAAATCTTGTAAAAACAGTTTTCCAAATTTCAAGGTGACACAAAAGAAGAAAAGTTAAAGGTAAGGAGCAATTAGCGTGTCTTTATAATATCGGGTTAGCACTTCCATCTTCTTACAAGTTCAGGTATTGCTAACTATAATTTATTTTCTTTTCAAATTATATTAGTGGTTATTAATTATGAACAATCTTGGCAATCAATTCCTATAATATAATTAAATTGAAGGTATGAGAATTAGGTGTCTCGAATAGGCGTCCATGTTGAAGAGCAATGCAAACCTAACCTCATTGTACACTTGTCGTGTCATTGATGGTCGTGTGACGTCACACTTGGAAGGTAAACCGAAAATCTACTTTTCTACAAATATATTTAATGGTATCCATGCATATGAAATAATACTGACAAGCACGTGCATCGAACTTGTACTGTTCTAAATTTCCAAGAGTAAATTACTAGATCAATTTTTAACTTTAAGGTTTGGAAGGGTTAAATTAATTTCAACTGGGGAGTAACAAAAACATAACCTTATTGTATGCCTGTTGTGTAATTGATGGTCCTATGACGTCACACTTGAACGGTAAACCGAAAATCAACTTTTCTACACACACATATATATATATATATATATATATATAATGATATCCATGCATATGAAATAATAGTGACACGCGCGTGCACCGAAGTTGTGCTTTTTTAATTTCCAAGAGTAAATTACTAGATAAGCTTTTAACTATAAGGTTTGGAAGGATTAAATTAATTCAAGAAAAAAATAGGTGTGAAATTTAAAAATAAAACTGATTTGTTTCAACGGGGAAGTAACAAAAACATAACCTCAATTGTAGTGGCTTGTTGTGTCATATAGATGGCCCGGTGATCGTCACACTTGGAAAGGTAAACCGAAAATTCTACTTTTTCTACAAATATATTTATGGTATCATTATGCTATTGAAATAATAGTGGAACACGCCAGTGCAACGAAGTTGTGCTTTTTTTAATTTCCAAGAGTAAATTACTAAAAAGATAAAGCCTTTAAACTATAAGGTTTTGGAAGGAAATAAAAATTAAATTATCAAAGAAAAAAATAGGTGTGATTTAAAAATAACTGTTGAGTGTTGTGTTCTATATCTCTGGGGAAGTAACAAAAACATAACCTCATTGTAGGGCTGTTGTGTCATTGATGGCCGTGTGACGTCACACTTGGAAGGTAAACCGAAAATCTACTTTTCTACAAATATATTTAATGGTATCTATGCATATGAAATAATAGTGACACGCGAGTGCACCGAAGTTGTGCTTTTTTAAATTTCCAAGAGTAAATTACTAGATAAGCTTTTAACTATAAGGTTTGGAAGGATTAAATTAATTCAAGAAAAAAATAGGTGTGAAATTTAAAAATAAAACTGATTTGTTTCAACGGGGAAGTAACAAAAACATAACCTCATTGTAGGGCTGTTGTGTCATTGATGGCCGTGTGACGTCACACTTGGAAGGTAAACCGAAAATCTACTTTTCTACAAATATATTTAATGGTATCTATGCATATGAAATAATAGTGACACGCGCGTGCACCGAAGTTGTGCTTTTTTAAATTTCCAAGAGTAAATTACTAGATAAGCTTTTAACTATAAGGTTTGGAAGGATTAAATTAATTCAAGAAAAAAATAGGTATGAAATTTAAAAATAAAACTGATTTGTTTCAACGGGGAAGTAACAAAAACATAACCTCATTGTACGGCTGTTGTGTCATTGATGGCCGTGTGACGTCACATTTGGAAGGTAAACCGAAAATCTACTTTTCTACAAATATATTTAATGGTATCCATGCATATGAAATATTAGTGATACGCGCGTGCACCGAAGTTGTGCTTTTTTAAATTTCCAAGAGTAAATTACTAGATAAGCTTTTAACTATAAGGTTTGGAAGGATTAAATTAATTCAAGAAAAAAATAGGTATGAAATTTAAAAATAAAACTGATTTGTTTCAACGGGGAAGTAACAAAAACATAACCTCATTGTACGGCTGTTGTGTCATTGATGGCCGTGTGACGTCACATCTTGAAGGTAACCGAAAATCTACTTTTCACAAATATATTTATGGTATCCTGCATATGAAATAATAGTGGACACGCGCGTGCACTCGAAGTTGTGCTTTTTTTTAAATTTGCAAGTGTTATAATTCCTAGATAAGCTTTTAACTAACAAAGTGATTTTAAAAAAAGTCAATTGCATTGCCAGCAAGCCTAGAAAAAAGCTATTCCGTCCTGCAGTCAGCTGTAATGAGCTTTGAATGACAATTTACCTTGTATGCCTAAAGTGTTGACAGTTCAGGTAGTTAAAAAATTTTGCGCCGCAACAAAATGTGAAATCATGAACAACGTATTCTAGTTGACAACTGATTTTGTAATATTATTAAGGTAAGTAAAATACAGGTTTTTCGTCAAGATTTCTTGATTGGCAGCTATGCTGTTACAATTTTCATATTGTCAGATTCTAAAGCTTAATATAGACGGGACAATCCCTAGGCTACTGCAATTGACTTTTTAAAAAATCACTTTGTATAAGGTTTGGAAGGATTAAATTAATTCAAGAATCAAATAGGTATGAAATTTAAAAATAAAACTGATTTGTTTCAACGGGGAAGTAACAAAAACATAACCTCATTGTACGGCTGTTGTGTCATTGATGGCCGTGTGACGTCACACTTGGAAGGTAAACCGAAAATCTACTTTTCTACAAATATATTTAATGGTATCCATGCATATGAAATAATACTGACACGCGCGTGCACCGAAGTTGTGCTTTTTTTAAATTTCCAAGAGTAAATTACTAGATGAGTTTTTAACTTTAAAGTTTGGAAGAGTTAAATTAATTCAAGAATCAAATAGGTATGAAATTTAAAAATAAACCTGATTTGTTTCAACGGTGAGTAACAAAAACATAACCTCATTGTACGCCTGTTATGTCACTGATGGTCGCGTGACGTCACGCGTGGGGGTTACGTCAATCTTTTTATAAATAGATTGAATGGGAACCACGACTATCAAATAATTTATATATGCACGCACAATGAGGTTATGTTTATTTAAATTTGCAAGTGTAACTTAGCGGATAAGTCTTGAATTTTACAGTTTGATAGGGTTGAATTAATTCAAGAAAGAATTGATTATTAAGTTTAAAAATTATGCTGATTTGTTTCAAAGGCCCGTACTACAATGTTAAAAGCACCAAAACTCAGAAAATCACTTTACCAAATGAAAATATAATATATAATTAGGAAAGTTGAAAGTACGAAGACGTACGTTTCGAGCACCACAATCAGTCAGTGTTTCTTTCTAATTTCAGGATAGCACTTACATCTCCTCATAAGTTCAGGAATGGGAATCCTTGAATGAATTTCATTTCAATGATATTCTAAGTTGTGAATTATTTTAGTGTTTTGGGTAGATCAAATTACAATTATGTTAATTTGAGTAAATGCAAAATTTAGCACTGGTGATACTGCCTTCAAATATGAAACGTTTGTCAAGCAGTTCCTATGCATATATACTCAGTGACATGGAAATCGCAACACCAAGAAGGGGTAGGAATTTTTTGACCAAACTTGGCAGAAATGTTTAACTACTAAAAGGTAGCAATTGATTAAAATTTCATTCATATGGATCAAGTGATAATGGCTTATCTGACAGTTCTTTCAGTTTTTTATACTAATTTTACCAGGTGTATGTTTTGCGAGATTTTATTTAGTTCTTTATTGTTTTGCTTTTGATCGTTTGTTTTGAGGATGTGATCATGCCGAGAGTGTGCCAACGTGACAATTACCGCCAATTAAGCGAATTCGACAGAGGTCGTATTGTTGGTTTGCGCGAAGGTGGTTTTTCGTTCAGAGAAATGGCAAATCTCTTTAACCGGAACCAATCCACCATCATGCCCTGCTATCAGGCATGGACTAGGGAGGGTCAGCAACGTCGCAGTAGAGAACCGGGGGGCGAAGAAGAACAAATGAGGTGCAGGATCGCCATCTTCGACTTATGGCAACAAAATACCGATTTTTCAGTACCAGATCAATGGTTAACTAACGCAGGTCTTCCTGTAACCCTTCGAACGGTTTACCGCAGAATCAGAGCTTTCGGCTTGCAATCCCATCGGCCACATCGTGTGTTACCACTAACGGCTCAACACCGACAGCAACGTTTGGAGTGGTGTAGGTTGCGTCTGCACTGGAACCTAGAGTGGCATAGGGTGGTGTTCAGCGATGAATTCCAATTCTGTTTGGGGATGCACGATGGCCGTATGAGGGTCAGACGAACACGTGGGGAACGTCGCAATGTTGAATTTTCTGTTGCGAGGCATGTGCACCAAACTGTGGGGATTATGGTATGGGGTGTTATAACTTATGGGAGTAGGTCCCGTTTGTCATTCATCCGAGGCAATTTGAACGCCCAGCGATATGTGGATGAGGTGGTAGAACCCCATATTCTCCCATTTCTTCAGTAGTTCAGGCCCACTTTTTCAGGGAAGAAGACTGAGGAACTTGCTGCATCCTCCGCAGACGTTGCAAGTTCTACAGCACGAATTACAGGTTGCTTGGGACACAATACCTCAAGAGGAAATCGACCATCTCCTAGAATCGATGCCAGGAAGAGTGGAGGAGTGTGTAACCAATAGGGAGGGATCAACCCATTATTAATAAAAATTATGTTTATATTTTGTTCTTTTTCTTTAAAATTTTAATCATTTGCTACCTTTTAGTAGTTAAACGTTTCTGCCAAGTTTGGTCAAAAAATTCCTACCCCTTGTTGGTGTGGCGATTTCCATGTCACTGAGTATAATTAAGTCCAAGTTATGACAGGTTAATGTCATTAATAAGCTATCGCCAAAGGATAGCACGCTTCGGTTTGGAGGAGTAACAAAACCATAACCTCACTGTGGTGTCATTGATGGCTGCGTGACACGAAATAAATCTTCTTACAAATACATTTAACGGGTATTCATGAATATTTGACATACGCGTGCATCGTGGTTGTGTTTTCTTTTTATTTCCGGAAGCTTGTATCTGTAAGTTTTGATACGGTTGAGTTAAATTCAATGTCAAAGAAATGAGCTATAGAGTTTAAAAATAAAGCTGATTTGTTTGAGAGCCCCGTAGTACATTGTTAAAATTATTAAAACTTATAAAATCTGTTCCCAGAATGTAAATCTGATATAATATTGGGAAAGTTTAAAGTAAGAATACTTACATTTCAAGCACCACCAGCAATCGGTGTATCTTTGTTATTTCTAGTTACCACATCCATCTTCTCACAAGTTTAGGGATGGGAAACACTAATTTATTTTCCTTTCTACTGATATTTCGTGGTTGTGACTTATTTCAGTGTTTTGGGTAGCTTCATTCACAATGATGTTATTTTGAGTAAATGCAAATTGGGCACAGGTGATGCTGTTTTTAATTAATAACGTTCTTGACTAAAAGTTTTTATAAATATCAAGAGATCCAAAAAAGCTGATCCTCAGCGGGCTGTGAAATGAGAACGTCTTTACTAGACTAAAGGAATGTTTATGATGTCAGATAAATTAGTTATCTTTTTTTTGATACGAATCTGACAGATTGTTAAAATGATTTTTAATACTTTTCAAAGACCATTCATTATTGAATCTTACTTTCGGAACGGCTTTCACGTTGACGGAGAATGGACCTATTCAATTCCTCCTTGTTTGGTGGAATTCCGAGAGAGGTGTTGGAAGGAAAGAAGGGTCTGGTAGGCCAAAGAAGATAGTACCTGCTTTAATTGAAACTGTAAGACAACGAATTAACGAGGCTCCAAAAACACCAATTAGACATTTATGCCAGCAAGTTGATGATTTTAGTTACGGACTTACGGTACATGCCACAGAATATTGAGACAAACTTTACATCTGCATCCTTACCGATTTATTTCCGTTCAGGAGCTTTTAGAACAGGATTATCCAAAAAAGTTCAGTTTTGTCGTTGGTTTTTGGATAATCCCAATGAAGAGCAGTTAAATTTATCCTTACCGACGAAGCCTGGTGGGTATGTTAATTCACAGAATATGCGGATTTGGAGTAGCGAGAATCCACACGTTACAATTAAAGCTCCCCTTCATCCACAGAAAATATGAGTCTGGGTTGGAATGTGTCGTCGTAGGTTAGTTAGGCCAATATTTTTCGAAGGCACGCTAACTGCAGCAAGGTACAAAAACGAATTATTGCAACCTTTCTTAAATGAACTTCACGATGATGAGCTACGCCACGGGAAGGTTTTCTGCAACAGGATGGCGCAACAGCTCATGCAGCTGCAGATACAATTAATTTTTTACGCGAATATTTTGATGACCGAATTATTAGTAGGAATACTGCAACACCCTGGCCCCCTCGCTCTTGTGATATTACTGTTTTGGACTTTTTTCTCTGGCCCTATTTGAAAAACACCATTTAAAACAAAACTCCAATTAATGATTTAAACGTATTGAAACGGTTTTTGAAGCTATGAGAAGACGAGTTTAGAAATGTTTGGAGGAAAAAGGCAGACATTTTCAACATTTGTTGTGATCATTACATTAGTTCAAGTTTATTCATTTCTTTTACTGTTGCTCAGTAAAAGATTTCTGCTCCTAAAAATGACGGTTATTATTTAATTCCAGCTAACACAACCTAACCTGAAATTGACATTATAAACATTCCTTTAGTCTAGTAAAGACGTGACTTTTCATTCCACAGCTTGCTGAGGATCAGCTTTTCTTGGACCTCTTGATATAATTAAATTGATATATAAGTAGCATAACCTTATTGTAGGCTTGTTGTGTCACTGATGGTCCCGTGACGTCACACTTAAAAGGCAAACCGAAAGTCAATCTTTTTACAGATAAGGTATTCATGAATACCAAATAATATTGACACATGCGTGCATCTAGGTTGTGTTTTTAAAAATTTAAGAGTAAATTAGTAGATAATCTTTAACTTTAAAGTTTGACGGAATTGAATTAAATTCAAGAAGAAATTAATTATCAAGTTTAAAAATAAAGCTGATTTGATTCAAAGCCCGTGTTACAATGTCAAAAGCAATAAAACTCATAAAATCGATTCACCAAATGTGATATAAACTTAGGAAAGTTCAAAGTAAGAAGACCTACATTTCGACTAGCACAATTAATCAGTGTATCTTCCTTGGGTTTGTACTTCTATCTCCTCACAAGTTCAGCGATGGGAAACTTTGATTTATTTCCCTTTCAAAAGACATTGTCAGTTATTTGACTGGTTTGGGGAGATTCATTAACAATGGTGTTATTTTGAATCAATGCAAATTCGTAACTGATAATGCGGTTTTTAATTAAGAACATACTTGGCAAGCAGTTCCTACAAATATAATGAAATTGAACCTATGAGAATCTGATATCATTAATAAGCGAATGCAAAAGGGCAGAGTACGCTTCTCCGTGGGAGGTTAACAAAAACATTACCTCTTTGTGCGCTTGTGATGTTATATGACGTCACATTTCTAGGTTAAACGGAATGTCAACCTCTTTTACAAATAGATTTAATGGGTAACCATGAATAAAAGCTAATTTTGCCCAACATGTACAATGAGGTTATGTTTTTTAAGGTCTCCAAGCGTAATTTAGTAGATATACACTATTCACAATTGATTTGCCATCCACCAGGCTGTTTTTTTACGTTGCATTTTTTAAATATTATTTGATTGATTTCTAGCAATGTCAAAATGAAATTGCCCTGTTGCCAGCTCTAGAGTCCCCTACTTTTCTAAAATAATCTTAACAATCTTAATAATCTAAAGTTTAGAATTAATAAAACACATAATATATTATACCTACTTAATTGTCAGAATGGTGAAAGTTATTAACAAAGTTACTAAACCGCAAATTATGAAAGCTTTCAACTATTATAAAAGAGATAGGCCAGACTTCTCACGATTTACCATTATAAATCGATTAATTGATATATTTGGGGTAAGCATGTATTATTTCTTAAATATGCAATTGCAAATTACTTATAATTCTAGGTGTCTGAGCGTTCTATAAGGAACATTTTGTCACAACGACAGGACGTTTTGAAATCTTCCATTTGTAGTATACGCCCTAAGACGGACATTTTCTTAAATTACACGTTTAGAAAAGATTTGCAACGACACATTTGGCAGTGTCATCTGAAGAATGCACATTTTACTGTCGACAAACTCTTGGCTGACTCCCGCGAAAATTTGGAATACAAGGGGGGCAGGACTACTTTATTCAAAATTATTAAATCAATGGGTTACAAATACAAAATGGTGAATGGACGCAAAATTTTATGTGAACAAAAACGCGTCGTTGCATCCAAAATTAAATTTTTGAGACAATTTCTCCAATATCAAAATTCTAGTGAAAATGTGAAATTCGTGTACCTAGACGAAACGTGGATCTACCAAAATGGATCCACGAGTCGTCAATGGGTACACGAAACCGATCTTAAAAGTAACCCAGCTAAAATTAAAAGTGAGGGGAAGAGCTTCACGATTTTGAATGCGGGATGTAATTTAGGCTTTTTGGAAGGGCGCGACATGTTACTAGACTCAGAGAACAACGACGGGGACTATCATAAAACTATGAATGGGAAATTTTCCAAAATTGGTTGGTTAATCAGCTGATTCCTGCTTTGGACAAGTCGCAAGGAAAATTTGTCGTGGATATGGACAACGTACCGTATCATTCAGTGCAGTTTGACAAGCCGCCCACATTTTCTTAAAAAAAGGTGTATTGCAGGAATGGTTGGTTAACCACCACAATGTCGAAATTCAGGGCAAAATTACTAAGAAAAAACTTTGGTTGTTATTTCGGAAGACTGGACAAAACATATGGGAAATCTATCGTGTGAAAATATTCCTCCTCTCATTATTTTAATTGGGGAATCTGATTCAGAATCGGAGGGTGCCGATGATTCAGATACTTCTAGTGATAGTATGAAGGTGTAATAGGGTAGGGGATATTCTTTTGGCATCTAAATTGGGAATGAGTGTTTTACAGTTTTTATCTCGCCCGAGAAAAACACTGACCTCAGTGGAATACGAACTTGGGTCTCTTAGCACCAGAGACAAACAGTCAACCACTGAACTACCATAATATCAATTTGAAACATGAGCGGCATGGACGTTAATTCTTCTTAATTTTCTGCAAGACCTAAATATAGGACAACGAAGAATGGCGTGGAATATGCTCTATATACATACGATTTGAGTTCAGAATTCTCGTGTAAAAAGAACAGCAATATGTATTTGGCATGTGTTACGACAACATTTAAATTATAGTTATTATTTTATTTATAATGAAATCATTATTATATCTAAGTATTATAAACCAATATTGAGCAGCAATAGGCGGACGTTAAATGAACAAACAAGCTCCACTGGCAACATTGCCTGCTTTCGAAAAACATAACCTCCATCAAGAAAAACTAGCATAACCCAACTTAATTAATTGACAAATTTCAATGATACCACACATTCCCCCAGATTTCCACAGCCTGTTGGATGGCAAATCAATCGTGAATAGATTATAAGTTCTTAACTTTGAGGTTAGATCGGTTTGAATTAGATTTATGAAGATACGAGTTATCTAATTTAAAAGTAAATCTGATTTATTCCAATGCAGAAAGCAATACGACTGGTAAAATCAGTTCTCCAAATCTAAATTTCATGTAAAATTAGGAATGTTCAAAGTAGGAACATCTACATTTCGAGCACGGCAGGCAATTACTGTATCTTTCTAATTTCGCGTTAGCACGTCCATCTTGTCGCAAGTTCGGGGATGGGAAACCTTAATTTATCTTCCTATTCACTGATATTTCGTGCTTGCGGCTTGTTTTAGTATTTTGTGTAGATGCATTCGCAGGAACCGAACACAACGCTAGTGGGTAGTTATATCGATAAATAGAAAAATAAAAATAAACCAGTAAATTATTAATTCAGGCAGCCAACCGCTTTAAGTAAATTATTAAAAAGTGAGATTGAAAAGACGCTGTAATTAAAAACGAAAATGCGTGAATAGGGTCGCGCTTTTCCATCTTTTTTACTGTATCTACAACGACACAAGGAAATATTATATCTGTGAATGCTTTCCATATTTAGACTTCAAACTTTATATTTAGGTCAAGGCAAAGTAACATTTTTTTATTATTTGATGTTTCTTTATATTACCCTCGTTATTTATTTAGGACCTTGTAGAAAATATAAATCGCACCTAATTTCTGCAGTGCGGTTTTATTTAAAGTATCAGCTCACTTCATTAATATTTGATTTTCTCTTTTATCTCTGTTTTGCCTTTAGTTCGTTAATTATTCGGAGCTTTCGGAAAAACATAATCCGTTCCCGATGTGTGAGTTTTAAAACGTCGTTTGTGACTTATTATTCTGTACTGTGGGGACAGGCTCATACTCCAAAAAAGTTATATCCGACCCAGGCACTAAATTATCCGTCACCCCGGCTGGCTGGTATCCGTATATAATTTGAAACGCGAATAAAATTCTGATATTTGGAGGAATACTTGGAATTAATATCAGGGTATAACTTTCTGAAGGACAAATGTTCAAGCAAATTTAATTATCCGCTGAAATTTTCCGCGCAAAGGCCACGTTTTGTATTAGTATACTATACGGCGTTGTTCGTTGTTTGTTTCTCTGAACTTTATAAAAATACTAGCTTACAGAAGCAAATTACGCCCACAACGTTTTGCGTTTATTTACCTCAATGGTTAGTTTACGTTTAACGATTTGCTTTCCCCCCGGAAGAGATAAATATTTCATTAAAGATTCAGAACGTTGGATTATGGAAATACTAACGGAAAGGGATGCTTTCAATATTCAGCTATTTTCTGGTTCGGAATATATACGCAATTTTTACATTTCAGATATATTAGGTTTGCATACCGCTATTTTGAATGATTTCTAAAAAGATAAACGTTTACAAATAATTGGATTGGAAATTATCGAAATGTAAATCCAGACGGGAAATTTGTATAAATTTACGCACAAGCTTTTCCATTGGAATAATTCAAATATTCGTTATTGAATCTGAATCTTTAACTAATATCCGAACAAATATTTGATGTAAATTTAATAAAATTACACTTATTTAACTCATCCAATGGGAAATTATGAAGAAGCTCTCATTTTACGGCGTTGCTGTTCGTCTCATAAATAAAGGAAAAAATGTGAACAATGCTTTGATTCCTCGAGTCTAACATTTTTAGAATTTCTCATAAGTTGTCGGCATCCAATCTTGTCCAGCATACGGGATGAAAGCTGCCGAAAATGTTATACCATTCCGGGGTCGTACAGGGGTTTAGCAAACAACTTTCAAGGCCGCTGGGAATTATAGTTTAAGTTTTTGTACGGTGTAGAGTGAATACATTTTTTAGGATACGAAATATCTCACAACGCAAGGGATCGAGTATTTCCTGACGAATGAATTTTAATAATAAATTATAAACTTACTTAAATTTTGCGTTTGTAAAAAATTTTTTAAATACGATATTATTCGAAAGGTGTGGTCCAAGCTTAAGGGTGTGATGTGGGATGCTACTCGAAGCAAAAGATGTTAATAAACCCATGTCTTATTTCCAACCGTTATCTAGTTACAGGGGATTTCTTTGTTTTTATGATTGTTCTGAAAAATCAAGTCATAGTAGGAAATAAGTCAAACTGGGGCCTCGGTGGAGTAGTGCGGAAACGCACTACCACTCGAGGTCGCGCGAAATCGGTCCGATCGGTCGAGGTAACGAATCCCGACTGGGGCGACAGTATTTCCCTTAGTTAAGTTTAGGGCGCATGTTACATAAATGACTAGTGTCACTAGGGACGCCCGCAACGCCCTGAAGAGTAATGCGAAAGCGGTTTCCAGGCGGGGGGGGGGACGGTAGTATGAATGAATGAGCAAATAAAAAAGGAAATAAGTCAAACAAATTTGTTATGACAGAAGGTGTTTCAAGCTTGAATTATTGTTGTTTTCTAAGTGTGGTAATGATGGAGCCTTTTTCTGCACGTGAATATGTAGTTATGCATTTTGTATATGGCTATTGCAGCGGGAATGCTCGTGCAGCTGTGGTAGAATATCGGAGAAGGTATCATCACCGGCCACAACCTGACCACCGAACATTTCAACGGTTGCACCGAAATTTGTGTGAAGCAAGTATGGTTAGACCACCTCATCATGTTGGAAGAAATAACATGGACAATGATGCTAACATTTTTTTTAATAACATTTATTTGCAATTTGCGAGTTATAACAATAAGCAAGTCAGATTTAAATAAGACAGTAAATTACAGTGGAATGTACATGAGGAGCAAACGCCCAGTGGCATTGCTCCTAATAAATTCTCTTACATATGTATATATGTAGAACAAATAGGTACAACTCAAAAGCGGTAAGGAAGATCCAAAGGCTTGAAGCACTTAAGGCTAGGCACTTGGTTATTTGAATACATTTATGTGCCGTTAGATTTATATTTAGAACCGAATAAGATAATTTATTTATTGTACGCCATTTGGCAATTTTATAAATTTATATTTTGGTTTGTTAGCAGGAATAGCTTCCGTTTTATTTTGTACCGATTATTAGAGTTGTGTTTGATTGCCGGTAGCATTTTTATATGATTATTTGACTGTACTAATCACGTCCGAAACCCATAATTTGGTTTATTTGACTTGCATTTACGCTCGAAAATCTGATAATCGCTTCTTCGGCGTAAAGGCAGTGGGGCACCGCGTTGTATCCCACTCTTGGCTAAAATGCGTGAATTGAACCGAATTTAGTAAATACCGTTAGCCGGCGGGTATAAATACAGCCCTTCGAGCATTAAACAGTCAGTTCTTACACTCGACCCAGCTCTTCTAGAAGACCAGCGCAAGACAGCGCGAGGGGGTTGGGGTGCAGTTTCAATCGCTGAAGATATTTAGCACTACACTGCACTACTTCTTCTTTAACTGATTTGATATTAAAGTCTTCCAATATCTCAATGTTAGAGTTGGACGCAGTACCCCAGAGCTAGATTCCATAACACCAGATAGGTTTTAGAATGGATTTATAGACCAGGAGTTTATTGGAGAGTGACAGCTTTGATTTACGACCTAGTAACCAGTAATAAGACTTGAATTTTAGGTTGAGCTGTTTCCTCTTCGTCCAGATGTGGGTTCTCCAAGTTAAGCTTTTGTCGAGGCGCAGTCCTATATACTGCACACAATCTGTTTGCGGTAAGGCTTGATTATTTATTGTAACTTCAGGGACGAGGCCTCTACGTTTGGTGAAGATGATTTGCACCAACTTTTGCCTATTTAATTTGAACCGCCATTTTGTAAACCACTCAAAGAAAATGTTAAGGGTCTGCTGTAGAGATTGGGCGGCCAGATTGGGATCATGGTGTGTGGCAAGGATTGCCGTATCGTCGACATATGTTGCAATGGTTGTGTTGGGGCTAGTGGGAATATCGGCTGTGTACAAGGTATATAAAACTGGCCCCGGCAGGCTACCTCTAGGCACACCGGATTTGATTGGATAGAGGTCAGAAAGAGCATCTCCAAGCTTAACTTGGAAGTATCATTCTTTTAGGAAGGATCTGATAATGCTGTAAAGGGTGTGGGAGGATACGTTTTAATTTGAATAAGAGAATTTATGCCAGACCTTTTCGAAGACAGCCGTTTAAGGAACAGACGTTCAAAAAGTCACACAGGCAATTATGTATTATCCAGTCGATGCAACCGTTCAAATGTTCGGTGGTTAGGCTGTCGCCAGTACCACAGCTGCACGAGCATTCCCGCTGCAATAGCATATACAAAAAGCATTTCTGCATATTCACATGCAGAAAAAGACTCCATCATTACCATACCTAGAAAACCACAATAATTCAAGCTTGAAACACCTTCGGTCATAACAAATTAGCATTTGTTTGACTTATTTCCTATTATAACTTGATTTAACAGAACAATGAGAAAAACAAAGAAATCCTCTGTAACTAGGATAACGGTTAGGAATAACACGTGGGTTTATTAACATTTTTTATTTCGTATAGCATCCCACATCACAACCTTAAGTTTGGACCACACTTTTTGAATCACCCTCTATATTGCAATACATGTACAACAGTATCTCCGCTACGAAATGAGTGTTAAGCTGCCTATGTTTGTCTAAAATTTCCTAACAATTGTTGGATATTTTATACGTAGCTCTAAAATTGTTATAGTAGGCAACACATTCCAAAGATTGCAAGTAAAATATAATTAAAGTTGTTTAAATACAGTACGGTCAAGGGCTTGGACCTCTTCAGTTCGAGTAATTTGAAGAGTAAAATGTTACCGCTTTATAAGAGCTTTATGAAACTATTGTAATCTAAGAACATATTATGATATTATTTAAGAATAAGACGTTTTTCAACTAATGTTGCTTATTTTGTAAAATAAATCTATTCTACCGTTCGTCATAGACTCGATGGGTATTAACAATCAGCACATTTACGTAGACATAAACCTCTCCCATTTGTCTCCATGAACTTCTGTCTTGAGCCTTTTGAATTCAATCTCTTCCTTCAAATTCTCGAATGTCGTCACTCCATTTTTTTCGGCGGTCTTCCTACACCTCTTTTCGTTAGACGTGGCCTTCATCTTAAAAGTTTTGAAGTCCAGGGGTTTGGTCCATGTCGTGCTATATGGCACGCCCATTGCCCCTGTGCTTGGGCTGTTATCTGTATTACATCGGAGACTCTTGTTCTAGGCTTTATCTCCTCATTCCTCAGTCTATCTCTCAGACTTACTCCCAACATTATACACTCCATCGCGCTTTCCGAAACTCCTAATTTTTCGGCACTTTTCTATGTTAGTCTCACCGTCTGCAAACCATAGGTTGCCACAGACAATATACAGCTTGCATACTCCATTCGTTTCAGGTTGATGGGGATGTCGGTGTTTTAAGTATATGCTGTAGTTTTCCAAAGGCTGTGCAAGGGCTCTTATTCTTCTCCTAATTTCAAGGTTGGGTTTTCTTTTCCAATCCTAATTGAGTGGCCTAGATAAATATATTCTTCTACTCTTTCCACGGATTGATTGTCCATAAAAACAACTGCATTGCTGTTCGTTATTATTTTGGTTTCGGTTATATTTATCTCTAGTCCTACGTTCTTGGATGCCTCATTTTATTGTATGAGCATGGTTTTAAATTCTTCGACATTGTTAGAAATTAGTATGATATCGTCCTCACATTTTAGGTGGTTTAGAAGACATCCGTCAATGTTAATACCTTTATCTTCCCATTCACTTGCTTGACCACATCTTCCATTGCCAGCGTTAATAGTTTTGAAGACATTGTGTCTTTATTATGTTAGTTTGAAGGTCTTATTCTATCTTTACATGAAACGTAACCTCTTCATAAGTGTATTCAATTAGCTGCGAGTATCTGGAGTCACCTCTAGCCGTATTTAGTGCTTTGAGGACGGCAGGTATTTCGATGAAGTAAAACACCCTTCGGTAGTCCACAAACGCCAAATGAATGAAAGTATTGTATTCAGTTGTCTTATCGGTTAGTGTTCTGATGGTTTGGATGTGATCCATGGTACTGAATTCCTTCTTAAAATCTGTCTGCTCTACTGGCTGGGAGAAGTCTAAAAGTAGTTTGCATATACACGAGAGTAAACTTATGTGTGTCCCCTTTTGAAAAGAAGAATTACCTCAGCATTTTTTCACGCCTTTGGTATCTTCCCCTCCAACAGGCATTATTTAAAAGTATCGTGACTATCTCTTCTACTACTTCACCCCCCATTTTCAACATTTTGGCGGTGATAAGGTATTCGCCTGGCGATTTTTTAATTTTCAGTTGCTTGAGGGTTTGCTTAACCTCAAAACCGGTAATGTCTGTATTTCTTCGGAACCCACGTTCAAATTGGTTTGATTAACCGAGTCATGTATCGGTATGTCAGACGAATATAGCTTTGTGTAAAAGTTTTCTATTGCTTGCAACAACCTTGCAAGCAACAATTAGTATAGCAAATTATAATTAAAACTGCGCGCAAAAAGAACTGATAATGCCGCTCATATCAACAAAAAATTAAATTTGAAAGAATAACAGTTAAAAATTACTCTAGTTGGGAATCGAAGCCGATCTTATTCGCGTGGTAGATTATTAGTCTATTGGGGTTCTCGTCACTTCATCTTCATCTTCATTGTTATACAGGGCTGGGCAAAAGTACGGAGCATTGCAAAAATCTTTACTTCTGCAACCGTGATTTCAACAAAAAATTTTACACGAAGTTTCCGATGTATGGCAGATACAATCAAGGGATTGGAGGTTTAAAAGGACTTTTTTATTTTAAATAGAATACCAATTCCTCTTGTTTAGCAATTTTCAATTTTTCCAAATTATTTGCTCGATCGATATAAACTGTAGATTTTAAAAGACCCCAAAGAAAGATTCAATAAAACCACTGAGCCCTATCCACCTATTTGGTTTGAAAAATCCCGAACATTTAGAGCATAGGGGAGGTGTTCTGTCGAGAACCAGAACATTCTTGTCTCGTCTCGTTTCGCTTACGAGAATCTAGAGGAGACTGCCTTTATTTCTGGTCTTGTAATTTCGAGACGAGATGAGAGTCGTATTGCATGAACAATCTGAGTTTCTAACAGTTGTAAATACTTGTGACCTGTTAATGTATTGTCAAGAAAAAACGGGCCAATAATGCGGTTCATAAAAATACACAATTTATAAATGTAAGTGCTTTTTACAAATTACAGTCTTTGGCTGTCCAGTTGTAGGTAAATTTCGAATATTTCGATTCAAATCATATTTTCTGAAGGTTTTACTAACTTTGTTCTTCTTCTTTCTTTCTAATATGAATAACCATATTTAGGTAGGCTGATGCCTGTTTTAAACCTTCTTATGCCTCTTCGGATGTAAATGTCCAACATTCCTTCCAGCGCTTCGGTGGTCTGCCCTGAGATCTTTTTCCTACGGGGTTGTTTATTTTCGCATTTTTACAAGTCTATTGTCATCCAGTCTACTTATGTGCTTATTCCAGTATTTCCTTGGTTGTCTTATCCACTTTCCTATATCTTGGATCCCACTCTGTTGTCGAAGGTCCACACTTCTGATCCTGTCGTGTAATGTTTTTCCGTGGAACCTTCTGAAGGTTTTATTAACCACTAACGTGTTAGTGGATGTAGATCTTAATGCAGATTGTTAAATACAGTACAAACTTGTTGCTGGGTTCTTAGACGCTCACCAAAGCCAACCATTATTAAAATCTGAATAAGTTCCCTTCTATTAATTAAACCATTTCTGCTGTCAGGTTCAAGAGTTTTATAAATTAATTTGATTATTAAATTGATTACTGCAATCACACTGTCTAACCTATTAAACATCAACACAACACGAAACAAGCGAAATTTGATAACTTCACACATTGTTTCGTTTTCATGAGTTTCTAGGTAATAAAATAAATTACGAACCATTATTGTTGAGTGTGTTGTTGAATATCTCTAGAATTAAGGACATCAAGCCTGTCACTAAATTTGCAAAAAAAGAGCTCTATCGATATATCAAACAATATACACAATTATTTAAGACAAAAAAATTGATATCATTTCCGGCTAAACCGGAAGTCCTTTTAAAACGCCAATACTTTAACTGTTTAAGTAAAACATCCAAACCTTCACGTAGAAAATGCTACCGAAATCGCGATTGTCCTAGTAGTGATACTTGCAATGTTCCGTACTTTTGCCCAGCAATGTATATAAAAAAGAATTAAATTATTTTAAAAATCGTTTAAAATAACAACTTAATGCCCTAATGACTGTATTCGATAACAATCCAACTAATTTTACAACGAAAAAAAAGCTTGGATAACATTGTACTACCTTAATTTGAATTGGCCGACCAATTTCTCAACATTTTAAAAATGTTTTGGGAAACCTTTCAGAGTAAATTAAAATTTAAAAATAAAGTATTACGGAGAGTAATTTTCCACGCAATGGCCAACCAAAACATAAAATTGACTGGGAGTTTCTAAACATTAGTAAAATTGATCGAAAGACCAGTAAATATTTTTGATTGAAACTATACTAAACTACTCAAAAATGAATAGGGATATTGTAATATTTTTTTAGTAAAGAATTTATTGCCAGATCAGCATACACACGCTATACATGGCAGTGTTAGTATTAATAATTATCACAATACATAACTTTGTTGAGGTCGGCTTCTGCAGCTCCTTTGGTACTATTGGTTTTAGCGTTTATGATTATGACACTTAATTAGTACGCACTGTTAATCGGCGTCGCTGATATTTGAGTCGTTAGCTGTTGGCGGTAATAAGTCCCTAGGAAGTTTTCTCTTGAGCCTGGTATGAATGGAACGTTGACCAATGCCATAGTAGACAGCTCCGCTGCACTTGTGTAGGTTTTGTTAAGTATAAAGATTTGTACACAAAAGTTTCGATAGTAGGCATATCTAATTCGCGGTGTATTTGTTTATTTCTCACATACCATGGAGCGCCAATAATCATATGCAGTGTCTTGTTCTGTAGTGTTTGGATTTTCTTAACCTTTGTTTTAGATGTTGCACCCTATACATTGCAATCATATGTGATAATTGGTCGAAGCAGCGCCGTGTAAAGTAATTTCCCACTATGTATTCTGAGGGATGATTTTTTATTAATTAATGGGTACAGCATACCTAGTCTTGCGTAGCATTCTGTTAATTTTTTATTGACATGAAAACTCCATGTAAGTTTCCTGTCCACATAGAGGCCAAGGTATCTAACTGCCTTATCTTTCGGGTTCCAGATGATTTCTTTGTTATTAATTTCTATATTTGGTGGGTCAATAGGACGCCGTATCGTAAATATTTTAGTTTCACTCTTGTCAGAATTTATTTTAGTACGCCATTTTGTAAACCATTTAGTTATTTCGTCAATACTTCCTTGCAATTTTATCTGAGCAGTTATTATTTCATTGTCTTGTGTGATAACAGCAGTGTCGTTTGCATACATAGCCATCTCTGCATCTGCTGGTTTCGAGATATCAAATATGAAGATATTGAGGAGTACTGGTCCCAAAATAGATCCTTGTGGAACTCCCGCATTTATGTTTCTAGTTGTGGAGAGCAACGTTGTAATGCGAACTTTGAATCTTCTGTTGGTTAAGAATGATGTTATTAAATCTTGAAGATATGAAGGTATTTTCATTTTCTGCATTTTAAAGCGTAAGCAACTGGCAACTGCAGTATGCTGTTTGTTCTCAAATTCCCGTTCAATTACTGCTGAAATTCGGAGGAGCTGCTGATTGGCGGAATCACCACTTTTGAACCCAAATTGAAAGGGCGGAAGTTTTTTGTTTTAAGGTGTTTCGTTAGTCTCGATTGTATTATTCGTTCGAACCGATATTGTAATATAAAGCATATATGTTTGTATTTGGCGGCTAATGGTGGTCTATTATTGATAATTAGAGCAAGCGGCAGTGTTTGATGTTAAAACACAAACTATCGAATGCAGTTGCAATTGTCTAACCTTATTACTGTCAAGTCGAGTTTGTGTGTTTTATTGAATAATCTTTCCTGTCTTCTTAAGATCTTCTTTGTTCATTTTTTTTATTCCTGTGTTACATTTGTGTTCTTAATGATAAACAACAATGCAGGGAAACCATTTAACAATAGAACAACGAAATTTAGCCGTTGCTATGTACCAAAGAGGAGATTGCCAGGTCGACATTGCTGATATGTTAGAAACCACGCAGATCGTAATTTCACATGCCTTAGAGAAACAGGTACGACTGCAAGTAGGCCTGTAAGTGGATCTTTTGGCATCAGAACACCTCGTGAGGATCGACTCCTGGTAATTAATGTAAGAATGCACCCCTTTCCAACTGCTCGACATCTACAGCAAATGCTCCAGAATTCCACAGGAACTCCAACCACACTGTGAGAAATCGATTGTTTGAGGTAGAACTTACTTCATACCGCCCTTTAAGATGTCCTGAAAGAACTGTGGCTCAACGATGGCACCGGGTGAAATGGCCAAGATGTAGGCTTCGAGGAGCGACACAGTGGGATGATATAATGTTTTCGGACGAGTCCACATATTGTCTCAGCAATGAAAGCCGGCGTCAAAGAGTATATAGTAGTGCCGGTCATCGTACCTTACCTCAGTATACCCAACCAGTCGTTGCTTTTGGTAGTGGTGGTCTTGTGATATGGGCTGGAATATCTTCAATGGTACACTCACGGGTTAACGTTATGCCCAAGAGATCATTATAGACCATGTTTTGAACCGTCGGTCGCAACGCTGTTGGACGGGAATATTTTGTTCAAGGCCGCATCGTGCTCGGGTTGTTTTAGAGATGCCTCGAGATGTGCTGTGCAACAGCTGAGGGATGTATTGCCGGTACTGGGGCATCAAATTCCACAAGAACAAATTGGTAATTGCATTAGGAGTATGCCAGCAAGGTGTAGAGCAGTTATTACTATCAGAGGAGCTGCCACGCGGTATTAGAATTTAATAAATTGAAGTTAAATAAAAGGAGACAATAACGTTTTTCATTATAATATTGTTAAATTTCTTCTTTAAACATACCTCTGTTGTAATTTTCATGTTCATGACTAAATTTTGTTGTTTTGGTGACTTTTAATTATACATGCAATTGGTGTTGCCTTTAGCCTAAGTGTCTTACACTGCAATATCCCACTCATTATTGAATAGATTATGTAGAAGGTACTGTCTATTATATTATGTCTATGTATAATATCTTTAATATCTTAAATAACCCAGGTATCAAGTTGTATCACTTTAGGAGATTCATCTTGTATAATAGCAAATCTTAAAACTGAAACATCAAACGTATTTCGTATATAACATATAATTTGGCAACAAAAATAGTTTGTATTAATTTGATTTAATTGATCTACGTTTTCTACTTACTATGTCGAGCTGCCAATTTACTTACATTTCAAGTAAAATAATTTCAAATAACGAGAAAACAGATTCGTTATTTATTTCTGATGAAATAAATTTCAATAATAGGTGTTATCCAACTAGAAGACCACCGCCTGAAAAAGAAATTTAGACGCCTTGAACTTCTTTAAGAAACGAAACGAAAACCGATTACGAACATGAAAAATGATCTAGCAGCAGTAGTCGAAACCATACTTTTTAAAAGTACGGCGATACCGATACCGATACTTTATTAAACAAGTATAGCGATACCGATACTCGATAGTTTTTTCAGAAAATATCGTGAAATCGACAGTCGATATTTAAAAAGGTATCGCTATATTTTTAGCGATATCTTTCCGTTGGGGAACGGAGAGTAAAAAATAAAATATGTTTTAATTACGTACTATAATTTTTAATTAAATGCTTAATAGTTAATAATATTATTAAATGGAACTATAAAAAAATAGTAGTTACAGATGAGTTTTATTCTCTTTTAATAGTAGCTGCATTTTGAAATTATTATCCGTCAGTCCATGTGTTGTATTGCTCAACACTGAATTAGCAGCAAAAAAAGTTTTTCAACGGAAAGGTAGTATTATATTTAAGGAGCAGTTCTTTTATGTCCGATTCACAAAAATGTTTAAGGGCCGACGCTTAAAAGACAACTGTTAAAGATTAAAATATTTCAAGAAGCTGGACGGTAAGATAAAGCATTAAGTATTGTTACTGTTAATCCTTTCTATGTGGAAAGGATAAACAGCTTGACAAACAGCTTTAGGGATTCATCTTCTACCCAATATTTACATTTCTACCTGGCATATCTAAATGTGTTTACAGGTTCAGGAACTAGGATTACCTATTCAGTTTGATTATCTAGAATGTTCCAGCAAAATAGTATCCCAATGTATCGCAAATCCGCGATAATAGATAATTTAAGAAAGTTTCCTGATACTGCCACTCGGTACTTTTTTTGAAATGGATCGCGATGCGATACTCAAGAACTATAGCGATACCAGTACCGCGGTACTTCTGACCACGGAAACGATTAATGAGAATCTCTATGTAAGTCAAATAAATCCAAGAACTGATGTGGGCATTAGCAGAACTTTAGTTGAAGGAATTCTGAAAGCAAATGTACTTTATCCCTATCATGTGACTATGGTGCACGAATAAAAATAACACTAGGAGAAAATGCAAACGTTGTTATTTCTTTCAGAATCAACTTCTTTTGAATCCGTTTTTCTAAACTGTATATTATTTAGCAAAGAGGAAAATTTCTCACACAGCGGTGAAGTTAGTAGGCATAACTCACACTACTGCGCACAAGAGAATTCGCACTGGATACGTGTTATCCATTTTCATGTTTTGTGTGGTATAGTAAGTACATAAGTAAACATATTATTGGACTACACTATTTCCATGAAAAATTTTTTAGGTATAAGTTAGCCAGACTTTCTACAAAACACTTTATACGGATTGCTGAAAAATGTTGGACAAATACTTTTGTACATGATTACTGTCCTTCTCACTACTGTTGGACTATTAGGAATTACCCAAATAATGTATTTGAAGGAAAATGGATTGGAAGAGGAGCTGTGTATCCACGGCCACCAAGAAATTGGGATAGCACTTCTCTAGATTCTCTAAACGCATTAGGCCACGTTTCTCGGCAGTCGTTTGACGTTTCTGCAGGTAAAAGTGGTTCATTTTTATGGTGGCGTTTTTGGCGGTTTTACGCCCCCATATACCGAGAAGGGCTCTCTTGAGGGCCATATAAACTATATTTACGAATTTAAACGAATTATAATTTAAATATTTACAAGCAGAAATTAAAGACTGAAACAGCTACTACAAACAAGTAAACAATTCTGTAAGTCGACATTAACAGAAACTCTCCAGAATAGTTTTCATTTTAAAAATTTGGCAATAGGTTTTTCTATTATTGGACAAAATGCGAACACTAAACGCATTTTCTCTAATGGAAACTCAATAAATCGACGAACTTAATTCATTCGATTATACTTGCAGGGGCTGCTTTAGAGTGCTTTAACAAATACTTTGATTTAAATTGTAGTGACATGCATAACAACATTCTAAAAATGTTAAACTCGGCTCAATTAAGAGAATTTATAAACTGTATGTATGTATCAAGTTTTATAATTACAAATTATTTTCATACATCATTTCATACCTAGTACGAACATTCTGGTTTGATATTTTGCCAAAAATATGAGAAATTTAATTTGGAGTAACTTTTATTTCTTGGTGTAAATTAATGTCTACTATTTGTTGATGACTTCAAATTATTTTAAAGAGTTTGTATTGTTTTTAAAAAGTTTTAGCTGCTGTTTCCAGTTGGACTTTTAATACGTTGTATTTCATAATAGATAAATCCAAATTTATGTTACAATATGAGTAAAATAGTTCAGATGAATGCGCCTAGTAATTTTTTTCTGAAATAGAAGTGTTTACAGTTTCCGTGGTTGTTTCGAACCCCACATTAAGCTGTAGGTCCTCTATGTCTGTGCTACTTTAAATTCGGACGTGTTGTCCGGCATAGAATCCTTAGCTGTAGTCAAAAAGGCTATTGACAGAGAAGTTTGCGTGGGTCTTTCATTAAAAATCTTATTTCATTCCAAGGCCACTGTTTTATGTGAACTACAAAACGCGAACGAATGTAAATATAAATTATTGAATACAAAAATGTGGTTATTCTACGATAAATCCATTATGAAAAATGGGTTTCCTGAGCTTTTTTAAATGAAGGAATGTACATTTAAAGGGAATTAGTAAACGCTGCTGAGCGTTGTATATATCTGCATGATTATCAGTAGTAATACTGAGCATTTACATACAAATATGTATACGTTTTCACTTTCAATTTCTTTCCTTGTTATGTAAAATAAGTGTTATGTTTTGTATTACACTCTAAATATTGTGTACAGAGTAGCGGATATAACTTGCCTGGTGCAGTATATGATTTATCGCAAATAAAAGTACTTAATATGAAAGTAGAAGAGCGGATTCCTGACATAATAGATTACAATTTGATAGATTAGATTAGATTAGCTAAACAATTAACCTGGTATGGTCATCTAGAATGGATGGAGGAAAGCCGCCTCTTTTTAAAACTATGGAAATGGGTGCCACATGAAATAAAAAGAAGACGACAAACTTATAAAAGTTGGTTCGCTGAAATTAAAGTAAAAATGGACCATAGAGGTTTATACTAATATGACTGGGGAGACCGGGATAGGTGGAAAACGGGAAGCGGGAAACGGGAAACGGGGTGATAGGCTGTAAAAAAACTCGCATATATTTGTATATTTTGCTGTGTTATATGAACCTTGATTTAGATAATCTAATATAAAATTAACTTATTTAGATAACTTAAAGCTATTTTATGCTTTAAACATGAAAAATAAATTGTTAAAAGCAAGTAAAGGTCACGTTCAATTAGTGATTGTCATCTCTGTTGATTGTGTTTGGGTTGATCTGGTGCCTAGCCTTTAAATTCTCTGCTTTGTTTTGCTTGTTCGTAGTCGTAATAATAGTGTGAAGGTATTTATTAAACTTGACTGTGAGGTTTTCACTTGGAAAACAATAAAATATGAGATTTGTGTATTATGTTCTACGAGTGTCAACTAACATGTAATTTTAAAGGAAACTGGATCTTTCAATTGTATGTTTTTTGTGAATAATATTTGGATATAGGTGTGAAGAACATTTTAGTATGATTTGATAATTATTAATTTTAATACTATTAATTTAAAGTGATTTATATTTAAAATGAATATGACTTTTGTTTTAAAAAAATAATTGATAGGCCGTGTGAGGTGTCAAAACATTTCTTTTGAAATAAAGAATACGGCTATAATTTCAGTTTTGATGTAAATGATATTTTAAAAAGTTATATAAATATTTAAGATTTGGTTAATTTGTGGTAATTTCATTCTGCCTTCCCATTGGTTGAGTCACATGTTGTTTGTAAAAGGTACTTATTTTTGTTTGTATTATGATGTTGCCATTGTTACTTGTTAAAACAACAACGGGGCTTGCCATGAAAATCTCAACCTAAACTCTCTCGCTCGTATGGCGAGTCAATTAAAATTGTAATGTTGTGTATTTATTATATCCTGCTGAATAAAAGTATCTTATTAAGTGTTACGGTTAAAATCAGCATTATTTGTTACTTATCTGGGTGAAAAATGGATAAAATTCGGTAAATTAGCCGAAAATCAAGAATTTGAGGCGGAGTATCAATGTAGCGTCAGTAGACAGTAGTTTTTTCGACATGTTTTGTTTATATCTGCGTTTGACGTTTAAAACGTCACAAACTTCAGGGTTTAGGAATCATCCACAAGTTGGAAAAAAGTTTTACACCTGTTAATTATCTGGAGATATTCGCATCACATTCTGGAACTGCATCTGGAATAGCAATATAATTTAACAATTTGAAAAGTGAAGCGAGTTTGGGGTTACCAATTTAAAAAGAAAATATAAAGGTGCAACGTATTTATGAATTTATTGGTATATTTGAACGTCTGAAATAATAAGCAGAATATAACATTTGAGTTAATTGTGAAACGATTTTACGAATACGATACTCTGTCCAAAGTTTTTCTGCGAGCAACTTATAAAAAGCATAAAGTGATGGACTTTCCTTTTTGAATTTGAAGATCAACCGGGCGCAGGAGTGCCATCCTAATTTCATCTAATACATTTTACCAGCAGCAGAAGAAAATGTGTGTTCTATATGAAAAGGTGGGTACGTTTGAAAATGCTTTGTTAAATTATACCTTACTATTTATTTCATGTAACTTTGTCATTTAATTGTTAAAGTTGTTTAACGTTTTATAAGAAAAAACGTATATAATTCGATAACATTTAATTCATTTCTTTGTTGCACCCATATTTTACAACTACATGTTTACTACATTGAATCCTTCGCCTTGTTCAGTTAACCAGCGCAAGAATTTGAAGGTTATACAGCAGTTACCAAAATTTATATTATAAACCCTGATAAGAGTTCTTTAAATTTTATGTTTGAAGTGTGCCCTTTGTGTTGTTTCAATATTGTAATAATATTGTAATATTTTAATTTACATATGAAAGAGAGATAATCTTTATTACGGGTGCAAGTAAAGCAACATTCCCCTTTTTTTGTCGCTTCAATGTGGGGCTCATATATAATTTGTTCTTCTTCTTCTTCTTCTTCTAGCTTCTAAAATAGGCTAACAGCCTGTTCTTTTGGCACCAAAATTGTATACATTTTTACAGTATGACATATTTATTTACCTTGTGACACCCGGCTTGGGGTGCCACAAGGTTTTTCAATGCAAAGAACATTAGAGTTATTGTAACGCTGCCTGTACTCATAAAAATATGATGTTTGGTGTCGCATTGAAAGATATTATCTCTGCATATACAAATTAGTTCATAAAGTTGCCAGCAGAGCTCTATCAATCCTATCATCTGTATATACTGTATAGAAAAGTCGTAATTACGGCGGCACCATGCCGCAACTCTTTGACGATGATATGGATGTAAGCGAGCACTTCTTAATATTCGCCAAACCTGGTTTCTACATATTCCATTACGTAATGCAATTCCTCGCACACTTAAAGACGGATCTTCTTGTAATGAATCAGGAACTTGTTGATCATCGTTTATGGGTGTACGGACAACTCCTTGGCCGACTGCATGTCTTGCATTGAAAGTGCCACGTTCTCTCAGTTGACGATGTGAATTAAAGAAAACTGCACAAGTAGGCAGTCTTCTATTGGGATATCTGCTACGATATGCTTGTTGTGCTGCTAAATCACTTCCATCACACAGACCGTAAACATAATGAATATCCGCATATTCTTCATTTGAAAATAACATTGGCGTTGTGAATCACGTGTGAATTACGATGGGGATAAGGATACAAAGAAGAAGTCAGTAATTTCAGTATCACAGTAGAAAACTTACAAGTTACAAACAATAATTTTTAAAAACGATGTTCAAATGTTACCAAACACAAGATGGCAATTCGATCAGTATTTAAGAAATCCGTTGAACTAAAATTTTAGCCACATAAATTATGAAATAAACAATAACTCGTTAACGGTTACGTTTACGCCATATGTTTATATGGACTTTTCGACTCTAAATAAGTTCTGGAATTCATCCTTGAAATATTGCCGGTACGTTTTGGGACACACTGTATAAGTAATATTAATCGGTTTTTAGAATGTAAAGTATTTTTTTTTGTATTTTGGGTGATTTAAAAATCCTGATTGCTATTAGATGCAACATTATCTATTCCTTGAAATAGCTTATTGTCCGTTTTCAGAAGTTCAAGGGTAAAATTAATTTGAGTAAGAACTTATTCTTTTGATGAGGAGAGCGAAGAAGACTTTCATGATGAATTGAAAGCGGCGACGATACAACCTATATTTCTTCAACACTGAATACATAGTATTGAGAGGTATGAATTTTTCATTACAGTTTGTTCTAAATATGTTTGGTTACATATAGTTTTTCATACTATCATATTCTTTCTCATCTAGGATGACAGAAACTCTAGTGATGGCAGTATTGAAAGGTTTAAATTCATTAAGTTTTCTCTGGCAATTATGTTCTATGTACGTATTTGTTGAAAGCTAGCATATTTGCTATATTACTAGATGAACCTATTAAAATTCATGCAATTAATGCAACTCAACAATAGTGTTTGTCAACTGTTGTTGTAACGGAAAACCAAGATCTTGTTTCTGCTATTCCATAACGATTGGAATTCAACAACAGTTTGACGGCAAGTTTAATTTAAAAAATAACGGTAGAACATTTTCATTGGCAATTTAATTTTTTAAAGCAAGTTTCTAAATATCTCTCTCACAATTGTTGTATAAAAATGGTGAAAATATGATGCATTTTAGGAAGACTGCCCGATTTCGGAAGATGTATTCAAAAATTAAAAGCAGAATGCTTAAAAACAAATATCGTCGAAAAAAATAAACCAGAAACGTTCAGATTAAAGGTAAAATATATAATTTAGGAATTTCATGTATTTTAAAATTTAACGAACCGAATATTTTAAATTCATATTTGATGAAGAGCAAATATAAAAAAACTATGTGCAAGTTCTGCGATAGTGAAATTACATCAAAGAAGTTTGCAAGGCATCTTCAAAGAAATCATTGCGAACAGAAAGAAGTTCGAGAATTCTATTTATTAGAAAAACATAGCGTTGACAGGAAACAAACGCTTTCCTTATTAAGAAATGATGGGAATTTGGAAAGCGGAATTCGAGGTCAAATCATATCGAAACGACGAAACTTCAGTTATGAAAATTCAAATGAAAAATATGCGATATGCATTCACTGCAAAGGTTTCTATAAATGGTATGGTCTTTCGCGAATTGTGAAAAAATGTTTAGCTAGAGCGGAAAAAAAGGACCAGAGGCGAGCGCTCCTTCACCGTTTAGCTGAAAACTGTTTAAAGATGAAACAATGTTTTGTAGACATGGAATTACTAACGTGCATAGTATCTATTAACAGAGTAACAAAAGTCCCTATACTACACCGCAAACAGCATTTTAGAATCGCTTTAGCATCAATGTGTAGTGAGTATTACTGATGCTTTCTTTGATCTTTAAACGTTGACTAATTACTTAAAAGGGCCAGTGCATCGAGGCTTTCTGAAAAATGTGCTACGAGAGTTACTTTGAGGGGTACTTCTTGATGAATCTAGGAAAAAGACCCCGGAAAGAAAACCCCGGAATAAAAACTCCCGGAGTAAAAACCCTCAGGAAAAAGAACCCCGAAAAAAGTCCTGCGAATATAAACTTCAGAAGAAAAAACACTAGAGAAAGTTCCTAGAAATGTCAACTTTCTTTATAATTAGATTAAGTGTGTTTGTTGCTGAGTGGTAATAATATACTTATCTTCATAACACCAAACATTCTTTAAGATGCCCTGTCAATTAGGTTCACATTAACAATTGTTCCACATTAACGTATCCTCATTATCGTTCATCTCTTAAGTTACCTGCTGTCATTATTGGTAGTGGCAATTTTTCTAAGAAAGAAATTTAAATTTACCTATATATATTTCGGTTTTGCTAACTAGTCTTCTGTAGTCACGGTCAAATAAGGAGGGTGAGAAGTTATATTTTGCGGGTTACATGTACGTTGTACGTAAAAAATGTGCCAGCAGTATTCGTTGGAGATGTAACAAGTGCAATTCATTAGAGGTACATAAATTATTGATTGTTTATATGGTAACATAGAGGGCGAGTCTGCATGTGTGTATGTATGATAGTAGATGAAGATGAAATGAAGAAACTGTAGCAAAATGTGGAATTAAATTGTTTGTAAATGTTATACAATCCCTATCAATATTGAACAGTTTGTGCTAGGATTTTGCGAAATTGATTTGTTTCTTTATTCAATCCTTATGTTGTAATACTTACTTATAATATATGTCTTGTACAAAAAATCGTACAGAATATGGAAGAACCGCGTATTGTGGAAACTTCTATAAATTAATGTTTCTCTTTGTTTGTATGTAAGTGTGTGCGTAAGTATGTATGATACACGGATGGATGTATATATGTGTGCATGAATTTTTTGATATGCAACATTTCATTTTTTTTGTAGTGTAGGGAGATTCTAGTAACAACATTGGAAAATGGAGATCCAGAATTTAAAGCGGAACACAACCAGCCGGTCAATAATGATGAAATAAAGGCTACAAAATGTGTTGGAGTGATGAAGCAAAGAGCTAAAGATACATTAGCCAAACCACTCCAAATTTACGCTGAAGCAGTCGCTACTTTGGAAAACCCGACCCATGCGGTGATGCCCATTGAAGAATCGGTGAAAAGAACCCTTAGAAACCAGAGAGCTCCAAATGTTCGACAGCCTAGGTCCCTACAAGAACTTATTATTGAAGGTACAAATACAAATATTGGCTAAGCAAAATTCAAAATTCAAATTTTTTCCAAATTAACCCTTCCTAGCGTACAGGTAATATAAGTACTGAAGGGTACCTTTTTACAGGCAACTGGTGCACTACCGGCGAGCCAAGTAATAAGAAATTCCTTCTCCACGATAGCGGTGTGTACTCGAAAGAAAGAATCATAATATTTTCCACGGACGAATGCCTAGTTCATCTAGCAAACGCTACAGCATGGTTCATCGGTGGAAAGTATTCCTTAGCTCCACAACATTTGATGCAACTCTGTGTGGTACGAGTGAAGGTGCAAAACGTGTTTGTAACCTGTGCCTACACATTATTGGAAAGAAACTTACGAAAGTATGTTTAGGATGATTGTAAATAACTGTTTTTTTTTTAAGAATCGTGGAGTTGCCATAGCAACTCCACGATTCTCATCCCACCCCGCTTACCTCGGATCAGCGCGCGTAGCGCTATGCACGAGTCTAACAT
>JABXWE010016555.1:0-20229 GCA_014611495.1 Limonius californicus | reverse complement strand
TGACAACAGAAGAATGCTGAGAAATATGCAAAGAAAAGTTGTATCAAGATCTTTAATAATTAAAGCTACACATGCTTTTTCGATAGGAGACTAGCTATCGATATATTGGAGTTTTTGCCTCATATCTAAAAAAATAATAATAATCCAAAGAAATAAAAAATGCGTCTAGAACCACAACTGGATTGATTTAAAAAATGCACATTCGCAGTGAAGAAACTGGAAGAAAATGGGAATAAAATAAATCCATAACTGGAAGTAGATGCTGCGAAAAGTATAAAAGATAAAGACATATATTACATTTTCCACCTGACTGTCTCGTATCTGACGACACCAGGTGAGGTGGTGATCGTTAGGATATATGACGTTTAGAACAATATATTTTAGGTTTAGACTAAATTATTTTTGCTTGTATGTACACACGGAGGTGAGAATTTAGAACACACAAATTACACCTAAGAGACCTTAGAGTTAGTCAACTCAAGACGGAAAGATCCACGATGGGTATTACAAGATCTAATGCAAACATTGCTTTATGCTGTATTATTATTATTATAAAGCTTTCACATGCCTTAGAGGCCCATCATTTTTGGTGTGAGACAAGGGTAAGTTAGTTTGTTGCTTGACTTGCCTAATGTGTGGCGTATTTTTGTGTATATATGATCGTATTACTCCTCTAGTGCGATCGTAACACGAGGAGTGCCATTAATTTGATCCCCAATGGCAAATGGAGACCGGGACCCAGTACCGATCACCCAGGGAATTAGAAAAATTTCCGACCCCTGGAGAGATTCAAACCGGGAAGCGTTTGGACTATTACATCCAAAGCTTGGCTCTTCTACCATTGAGCCATCCCCGGCTCAAATACTAATATTACATTTTTAAATTTAATTAAAGAAGAGATATTCACCCATTCAAGAACAGGGGAAGGTAAAGAGGAAGGAGAAGATGAACAGAAAAAGAGGCAAAAGAAGAAGGAAAAAGAGAATGAGAAGGAGAAGAAGCAGCACGGGAGGAGTAAAAGGGCGAGCAGAAGGACGAGAAGAGGAGGAGATGGTAAAGGCGAGGGGGAATGGAGAGTTGATGGTGAAGGAGGAGGAGAATGACGAGGACGAGGAAGAGGAGAAGGTGAATGAAAAGAATGCGAACAAAAATTATACACAAATTCTGACTAGGTAATTTAAATAATAAATAGGAACATTAAAGAGTCAGATACTTCCACTATTCAATGTTTCAGAGGTATAAGTACATATATGTATGTAATGGCACGGCAAAAGTCGTTAGTACAGTCAAACCAAGAACATTTTTAATAAGGGTTGATTCTGTAAATAAAATGTGTGCTTGTTATGTTCATTTTAAAATGTGCCGCTTTATATGAAATAATTTTTTAATTTGTTTGCCGCTTAGTAAGAATTAATAACGTTATTTTAATTGCAGTCTTATTTTGGGTTACCGTTTCGCTATGTTGCATTTTTCTAAGTTTGATCGTTGTTAACAGTTTTGGTTACTTTGCGTCTTTCTAAATTTGAGTTATGTTGACAGTTCCCTTTTTGTAGGCTCAAAATTACCGATTCTTGTTTTCTCGCGCGTGACCTTAAGTACTTCCGAGAACTCACGTGTCCCTTATTCTAGAACATTTCATCACATATCGAAATATGGTGCAACCTTTTTGGGGGAATGAGGGGTCGTGTTGCGTTTTTCAAGCAGTCAATTTTCGATCTCTGATGACTCCGGTTCTCCGAAAACTCCATCAATCGGGGACCGTAATTACGTTAAGTGCTGCAGGGGCGGCTTTTGGGTTTTTTTTTCGAGGGGTATCCGTTATGTGTGTTTCGTCTCGCTGTTTTACCAAGGACCATCGGATACTGCCGGATTTAAAAGGAAGCACTGGATTCAACCCCGGTAAAGCCAATTCTTGGTGAATTGACCGATAGCCGTTGGGCGGATTAATTGCGAAGCCCAGCTCCCGTCCCTCTGCGACTATTTTTTTTATACCATCGTTCGAAGAGTCCCGTCTTTCGTTCAACGTCTGTTGAAATTAACGTGTTTTCCTGCATCTGGAAATCGCCGTTACATTGTGCCTACCCCGTTTTAAGCCATCCATCGAAATTCAAGGTAAAGAACCAGAGTTTTGTGTCGTGATAAAGAAACCTTTTTTTGCTCCCGTTAACTTGCAGACTTCAAATTTAACTTCATGCAAATAAAGATAAGCGACCTTCAGTCGCCATATGTGGTGTTAGTTGTTTATTATAAAACTACTAAATTATATTCTGTGTTATTTTTGTGAACTTCAGCGTCGCTGGTGTTACGTAGCTGTATGAAAAACGTAAATCCCGTTGCACTAGTGGCGGCGAGTTTTTTTTCTGAACGTTCAAAAATTAAAATTATGTAATCCAAACTTATAGCGTTATCACTTGTCATTTTATTGTATTGTCATGTTTAACCGTTTAATTATATGTGTGTTAAAAGTTTACTGCCTCTTATTGTGTCTTTTGTACTTGTTTGTGTATGAATTTTGCAAGCTTTAAATATATAGGAGGAGGCACAATAAAGGTAAGTTCCATTCCCGTAAGCTGTTGGCTTCTCGGCCTTCCACGAGAACCTACAAACAGCTGTATTTGGAAGGCGGCGCTCACTTATTTTGACTCGCCCTGTACACAACTAAAGATTTTCTCCCGTAAGCGATTTTCACGAACTCCCCCTACTCCTCTGAGCTAAGCTGTAGACCTTTTCCATCCATCTGGTTACGGGTCGTCGGAAAAGCTCGATTGGCCCGTAACATGCTTTTACATAATCCCTACAGTTGATAACTTACAGAAACTTATTTATTATTATTTATTTAATACTTATATAAGTAAATTTCTGTTACTATAATGATTCTTTTCTCTAGAACACATAATATAATAATAATAACAACAAATCTCCAAATCTTTCGCATCTGATTAAAGTAGGCGTTTGAATTGCTTGACAAACCCTGGTAGATATACAAGTTAATACAAGATGTTTGTAGAATCAAGCGGCACATACTGCTTTAAGGATGTCTAGCTATCACTACAGTAGAGTTTGTGTTTCGTATCGTAAAACGTAACAGTGTTCCGTTCAAATAAAAAATTGAAAACACAACTGGATAGACTAACAAAATGCAAAATAAGTTTTTATATGTATTAAAAATACATAATAAACGGGGATTTATAAACAATTATAATGTAGCTTTATTGAAGCGTATGTAGTTGATATGAAATTTCAGTTTGGTATGCAGACATAAATTGTTCGGTTACTAACACCATTACCTCCTTACTTTGTTTGACATTTACTAACAAATAAGTAGAACAGAGTAACAAGAACCGCCAGAATCGAAAAACCAATGCGTTGAAAAATGTATTTCTGTCCTAACCTAACTTTTGGATTATTTTGAATCCTTGCAAAAGCTTACAAATTCTTTTTTTGTGCTGCCTTCTGATAACATGTTTTTGTTGTGTAGAAATCCGTATGCTGCATTTTGTTTAGAGCAGTCAGCTGTTTCTTAACACACATTTATATCTAGATTACATATTTAATTTTTATTAAAAAGAAATTAATCAGAAACTCCAATATAAAGATAGCTAACCCTCGTACGGCAGTCTGTGAAAATCGAATTATTGAAAAACGTGTGCAAAATCCATCAAGGTTTATCAAGCATTTCAAACGTAGATTTTGGACAAATCCTATCAAAAGGCATACATTACGTGACTGCAGATATTTAACGCCCAGTACATCATCTAAAAAATAGAAAGTGGGAATTATAACCAATTAATTTGATGCAATTCAAATTAATGTAATTTGTGTAAGAGAAACGGATGATAGAGGCGGATATTTCGGAAGCTCCCCATAAACATGACATTTGTAGATTAAGAGAAAGCCTAGATGCGAAATGTTGCAAACAATACCACGAATGAACGTGGTAGACAAACGGATTAATGTTATAAAATGCTCACATTAAGATACAAAGGCTGGAACGATGTCTGGAGAATCATGTCAAGAACTATAGAAATTTCAGGGATTGAAACAAGGATGCGCTGTTTCATCAACTGCTATTCAACATGTACGCGAAGTAAGCTTCAGAAACATCTTACAAGAGATACTTCTCCAATGCGAAAATTTTGAGCGTAGCGAAATTCTAAACTCATTGCTGCTTGAAAATGAGACAATATAAATGTATAAGTTTCCAAAGTTAAAAGAGAAATTTGATAAAAGGATTTTAATGTTTACCTGAATAAAATTATGGCGCGTTGAGGAAGCTCTAAAAAATTTAAGCATTAATAACCATGTATCTATCTTGTACAAATGTAGAAGCTTAAACCCCCATTATCTGAAACCGACTTACTTTACAAGCCAGATATTAACATTAGAATGGAAAGATGAGTTACAGCGGATTTATAAGGAATCGCATGTCCGTACACTATATTGCGTCAAATATACGTGGTGGGTAAATCAGTTGGTAGGGCGCTTGTTTCTGAGCGAAAGTCTATGCGTCCTAGACACAGCCGAAGCCGCGAGATAAATCTCGCACTGCAACCCGCTACAAACAATTTTTCAATGGGGATATGGAAATTGTGGTATCTAAATAGCTAAACCTTATTCGTTGCCGTATGTAAAAGTGGAAACTATACAACCATAAATATATTGGATAAATGTATTGCAATATCCAAATATTTACGAAAAGGAAGTAAAAGGAATACAAGGAAGATTATTTTAATTATAGATACATAAATGTGTACGTTACAGTATATATTTTTAGATGAAAATAAGAAAATAAGCTAGCATTACTAGAATAACTGCAATAGGAAATTACAAAAACCACTAAACAAGATATTCTACGGGATGTCTGAAAATTCAAAACTATGGTTTTTAAAACCTCAAAATAAATAAACAATCGCCATTGGCTTAAGGTTTAAAAGTTAAAAAATGCCAATGTATCTTAGAAATAAAATTTGTTTTGACTATTTTATATCTCTTTTACCCTACACAGCAAGGGCATGTATTTTTAATATATTTTGTATGTGTTTACTGCCTACGAACTGACATATAAACAAACACCCCAAAATGATGTAGCGAAAGCTAAATTTTAGTAAAAGCAGCAATGCGGTAGCTACGAAACTGTACGTTTTTTAATAAACAAGTATTCGTATACAGGGCATCCAAAATATAAATGTCTCAGGTATGGGATCTCGTAAAGGCTAAGACAGAGAAGCACAGATTTGCTTGAAAGTTTATTAGTAATGACAACGCAGTGTGAAAAAAGGTTTTAGTGATTGGATTTATACAGGGTGATCCCAAACATGCACGAAAAACTTTAACCACTATAGCTGTGGTTATAACATCTAAGTCACCCAGTAATTGTTTTTAATTTGCCTCCCCTACGGAGACATGGTGCCTTAATTCATAAAAATGTAAGTAACTTTTTTGTTTCTAATCAAATTTCCATAAACTTCGTTGTTTTGGAAAACTAACAGTCCAGGAATGATTTTCAGTCAAGAGAAATGTACAATTGATTGTAAAAAGTGAATGAAATCTGACCAATAAGTGAAAGCTTTGGTTTAAAAATTTAATAATTGTTGTTTCTTTTCGAAACTTTGTTAAATAACTCTTTAATTATTAAATTTTCGAAAAAAAATTGTAGATTACTTTTGTTGGAATACAGAATTTGGAAGCTGTAAAAAATCTCAGGTTAACGATTTCGTTTAAAAGATATGCCCTAATAAATAAATTTAAAATTAAAATCTTCAACTTCTAGGTTAGGTTTCATTTACTTTTCACATCCAATTCTATATTTTTCTCAACAGGAAATTAAACTTGGACTGTTAGCTTTTTAAATGAACAAAGTTTATAAAAATCGGACAAGAAACAAAAAATTTGTTTACATTTTTAAGAAATGATGCGAAAACACCTCTGTAACGGCAGCGAATTAAAAAATCATTGGTTGATGTAGGTGTTAAATAATCTCAGGTACACGTGGTTAAAGTTCTTCGCAGATATTTAGAATCACCCTGTATAATGCGTGGAATTTAATACATTTTATAGAAAATTTACTGCTAATGCGCAATAGACTGATATGGTGTAGATCCTGGGTTCAATTGCCAGTATCGGAACATTGGATTTCTAACGGCCTTTCTCCCTCGCAAGGCAATGGCAAACTAGCGGGGTATTCTGCCTAGTAAGTCTTCTCTGGAGTAGAAGTGTTTACATTTCCCATGGTTCGGAGCGCACATTAAGTTGTAAGTCCTCTATGTCCGTGGTATAAGAGAGAAAATTGCTACGTCTCGTAAGAGAGAAAGCACTTGAAAATAACTTGATGTTAGAAATATATACTTTGATATACTTTTGACAGAAATAAGTATTTTTCTTAAAATACTGACCGATCCTGGGATAAAGAATATAGCAGATGTTGTACGAAAATATTTAAAGAACGTTGAACTTAATGTTTATGTAAACAGATTGTTGAATTTAAATTTTACATAAATCACGGTTGTTTGAACGTGAAAGCTATTGTTTGACCAGTCGTCGATTTACATGAGACAGCTCTGTGACATTCAAGTTATGAGTACCATCCAACTATAACTACTGCTTCCGGTTTGACAGATGAATAGTAGCTCCAGGATTTCAAATTTTGTACAATTTAAATCAGCTATTGCATAGATATAATCAAACGGATTGGAACTTTCCCGTTTGAGAACTTTCACCTCCTCTAAATAGTACTAAATGTAAAAATGTATGGCTGGATGGGCATAAAATATATTACAATGGCGTTTACTACAGATTAAAAAAAAACTGTTATTACATCAAATGCAAATATGCAAGTTATTTCAGACTGGCTACTTAATTATGTGCAAAACGTGGTGAAACTTTATTTAATTAAATCTACACATAAATTTATAACAACGGCAACACCGCCTAACAAAGAGGTGCGTTGCCAGACGCAGACAAGTGCGACGGTGTCGCCTTCTTTATATTAAAACGATTATTGGAACTAAACTACTCAAAAATGAATAGGGGTATTGCAGTGTAAGACACTTAAGGCAATACAATTGCATTTATAATAAAAAACTAATAAAACAACAAAATGTAATGTCTTTTTAGTAATGAACATGAAAATTACAACGAAGAAATTTAACAATATTATAATGAAAATCGTTACTGTTTCCTTTCACTTAACTTAACTTTATTAAATTCTAATACTGCGTGGCACCTCATCTGGCAGTAATAACTGTTCTGCACCTTGCTGGCATACACTCAATGCAATTAGCAATATGTTCTTGTGCAATTTGATGTCACAGTACCGGCAATACAACCCGCAGCTGTTGCACCGTAGTAGGGCTTGGATTATAATGATCCAGCTGTCTCTGCAAAAATGTCCCATGCATGCTCGATGGGGTTGAGGTCTGGAGATAGCGGAAGAAGAGCAAGATGGTTTCTTTCCTCATCTCTAAGCAGCTCTAAAACAACCCGAGCACGATGCGGCCTTGCGTTGTCGTCAAGAGAAACAAAATCATCCCGTCCAACAGTGTTGCGACGGTTCAGAACATGGTCCATAATGATCTTTTGGGTATAACGTTGGCCCGTGTGTGTACCATTAAAGATATGGAGGTCAGTACGCCACCCTAAAGAAATTCCAGCCCATACCATAAGACCGCTACTACCAAAAACAAAGACTAGTTGGGTATACTGATGTAAGGTACGATGTCCGGCACTACGATATACTCTTTGAAGCCGGCTATCATTGCTGAGACAATTACTGGACTCGTCCGAAAACAGTATATCATTCTAGGGTGTCGCTGCTTGAAGCCTATGTCTTGACCATTCCACCTGGTGTCTTCGTTGTGCCACAGTTCTTGCAGGACATCTCTGCGGGCGGTGTGAGGTAAGTCCTACCTCAAACAATCGATTTCTCAGTTTGATCGGAGACTCGATTTCCTGTGGCATTCTGAAGCACTTGCTGTAGATGCCGAGCAGTTGACCAGGGGTGCATTCTTGAATTAACTACCAGAAGTCGATCCTCAGGAGATGTTGTGATGCGAAAAGATTCACTTCCAAGCTTCTTGCAGTCGCACCTGTTTATCTAAGGCGCGACAGAGCACGTGAAATTACACTCTGCGTGGTTGCTAACATATCAGCAATGTCGACCTGGCGATCACTTCTTTGGTGTATAGCAACGGCTAAATTTCGTTGTTCTATTGTTAAATGGTTTCTCTGCATTGTTGTTTATTATTAAGAACACAAATGTAACACAAACAGGCTGTAGAATTATTCTACAAAAAAACTTATATAGTAGCAGGGATATAAATAAAAGAAGAGACATACTACTTCAAAGAACTACAGTAAGGAATGTAAAGTCAGAAGACGTTCCTGGAATAACTAAGAAGGAAATCACCAAAGCTTTACTGGAAATGAAAAATAGACGTTCACCTGATCGAGACGGTATAACAGTCGAGATGTTGAAGATGGGAGGAGACTCGCTATTACGTATGGTCCAAACAGTGCTAAATATGAGTATAGAAGATGGTAAAGTACCAGAACTATGGAACAACGCAGAAGTGATTCTACTGTATAAAAAGGAGCTCGTGCTAACATGGAAAATTGTATATTAGCCCGCGTTCACACTTATATAAGTTATTGACGAAAATAATAACTAACCGTTTGAATCTTCTTCTTATGTCGCCGTCTCCTGTCGAAGATTGGCGATCCAAATGGCTATTGTGGTTTCAGAAACTGCAGCTCGGAAGATTTCTGCGGATGAACACCCGAACCATCTTCTCAGATCTTTTAACCAAGAGTTTTGACCTCTTCCTACTGATCGTCGTCCCTGGATTTTTCCCTCTATAAGTCTCAGTAACTCGTATCGTTCGCCTCTGATCACATGCCCTATGTATTGTGTTTTTTTTTTTGATTGTGTTCATTAGTTCTCTCTATTTATTCGTATTAGAATTTCGTCATTGGTTACTGTTTGCATCCGTGGAATACGTAGCATTCGTCTGTATAAGTACATTTCAAAGCATTTAATCTTTTTTCAATGGTTGGATCTAGCGTCCGGCTTTCGCATCTATATAACAAAATGGGGAAGATACCTAATAATACGAGTTCTAAGTTCCAAGCTCAGGTTTGATCTAGTGAAAAGAGTTTTCATGTTCATGAACGTTCTCCTAGCTTGCTCTATTCTTGATATTATTTATTTTTTGGATTCACTCTGACTATTGATGTTGGTACATAAGTATTTAAAGGAGCCTACTTTCAAACTACCGTTTGCATAATAAATTGGAATTTTACCAAACCCCGGAGCAGACGGGATACAGAAAAGGTATTCGGCACGACAAACTACCTCCAGACAATCAGAAATTTAATCGAAAAAGCAAGGAATGTAACATACCTCTTCATCTGGCCTTCGTGGATTATGAAAAGGCTTTCGATTTGATCGAGACCTGGATGGTACTAAGAGCACCAGGCAATGCTAGTTTGGATTCTAGATACACGGCTTAATCAAAATTATCTATGACCACCCCACAATGACAGTAAGAATAGATGAAGATATAGTAACTGAAGAAATTAGTATACAGCGAGGTGTCAGACAGGGAGATGCCATATTCCCTAAGCTGTTTACTGCAGCACTTGAGGACATTTTTAAGCAATTGAAATGGAACGAAATGGGGATAAACGTAGATGGAAAATACATAAATCACCTCCGCTTTGCAGATGATATAGTCATTATCAGCGACAATCAAACTAATCTGCAACATATCTTATATGAATTAAATAGTAGATCACTAGAAGAGGGATTGAAGATGAACTATCACAAAACCAAAATAATGTCACCAGAACCAACTCATCGATAATATTCAAGTAGAAAATGTGACAGAATATATTGCTGTGATATTATAATAGGGGGGGGGGCTTAAATGCTAATTGGGCACAAGTGCCATTTTAAATTTCATTATGATCGGTCGTGCGTTTAGTAGATAATGGTATTTAAAAGACGAGGAAAACTCTCAGGATGTTGGATGTAAGGCTAAAGTCGCGGTGTAGTGTTGTGCAGATTGGTAATACTTCAAAATGTGGTTTGAGAGCTTGGCAGTTTTCCCATCCGTCATAAACCTTGTAATTTCATTGGTTGTCCAGTACCAGTAAGCTTCTAAATTCGATTAAATAATTGAATTATTCACTTTTGAATCGCCGTCAGAGCAAGATGTGTTTACCGTCTCAAAATAACCTCTTCCGCCAACGATTACTAAATTTTGAATGTGAGATTACTTTTTGTTTTTTTTAGAATGATATACAAAATGTAATATTTTAAAAGAGAATACAGGATCATCAAACAAAGTGTGGTTTTAATCGTCGCAAATAAAAAATGGCAAAGAACGATGTGACGGGAAGAGTCGGCAGTCCACGGAGAGCTGTACCAACCAGATGGAGGTGAATGCAGTCTGTGTACCGGATGGGTAGCTGTCCAGGGGAAGTTTAGCGTGCCTAACTACAGTGTAAAGGTTGGTGCTGATAAAAGATAAACTAGTTACGGTGACATTAAAGCAAAGTGAGGGTTGAAAGAACTTGAACGAGTTTTTGTTTTAACGAGACGAAGCCACGAGTAGAGACTAAAGACACTTCTTTAATTCCCTGTGATAATCGTTTTATGTTTGAGCTAGTTGGCATAAGTTTTTTTTCCATGACTTTTATTACATAGCAATATATACCTAGGATATACCATTAAACTGGGGAAAGCTAACCAAACGGCCTAAATAACTAAAAGACTCCGACAAAAATGGACAGCGTTTGGCAAACTATGTTATACTCTGAAAACGAAATACCAAATAACTTAAAGAAGCAAGTATATGACAAATGCATGTTACCGGTAATAACTTATGACATGGAGACAATGGCTTTTACGGAAAAATCCATGGAACGGTTAAGAACAGCTCAGCATGCTATGGAAAGAAATATGCTTGGCTTAAGGCTTAGAGATAGAATCAGTATTGGTGATATTCGTCGTCGAAGTGGGTGGATTAAACAACCAGAGGAACGACGAACAATCATAACTACAATATGGAGACCAAGATGTTCAAGAAGAAGTATTGGCCGGCCACGAAAACGTTGGCTGGACGACATAATAGAAGTGGCTTCAAAAAACTGGATGCAAGTAGCAAAGAACCGTGAAGTATGGAAAGGATTAAGGGAGACCTACATCCAAAAGTGGACAGAGAAGGGTTGACGAAGAAGAAGAAGAAGGAATGTAACACACGAATAAAAAACAATGAGCAAAAAAGATCTTTCAATCAAACATACAAATTCGACTTGACACTATTACGGTTAAACAATTGCAACTGGATTCGATTGTTTTTTAACATCATACATTGCCGCTTGCTGTAATTATCAATAATAGACGACCATTAGCCGCCATATACAAACATATATGCTTTATATTACAATATCTCCATTCATTTTTGAGTGGTTTGTATCCCCTCTCTTAGATGTAAAAAGTATGTTAAGTGGAAAACTTTATATCTAGAACTAATAAATGTATTAGAAAGAATGGGTTTATATCTAAGACAATACTCTTATATGTCTGACAGTCAAAGAAGTATTAACAAGAAAATTATATTCACTTTGTACCTAAAAGAAATACAACCACATATTGAGCTTCCTACATGTTGAAAGTTTCAGAAGCGTTTCAGAGTTTTAAATTTTTAATGTAGCTTTTCCCGAAGTCGTAGACTCATGTAATAAAAAAGTTCTTACCTGAATAAGTCGAAGTATAAGAGTAGTATTCTGGAAGTCGTATTCAAGGGAGAAGTGTATCTGCCCAACATTCTCAGATGGTTCCGAATTGTCGATGTACATGTCGACCAGGGAAATTGAGCGGTTCTGCAGGAACGCCATCTGGAACAGAAACAAGATACTCACAGTTAGGTTTAAATATAACCGCCATAATCGTAATCGTAACGGAAATGGGAATTCTCGAGCAACCTCACGTATTAAGCGTTTTAGTTTGTTTCTGGGTCGGATAAAACTACTCTCAAGAATATCTGTCTGCTGCAGACTAACTTTACTGACTTGAAATAATATGTAAAATCTCCCTAAAAAATAAAGGATTACAAATAATAGACGAATTGGTGCGCTTTCGAGGAGAAACACGAATAGATCTAACCATTTTCTGTGAAGTAACCTAATCAGGACGTGCGTTTATCTTTGAGCTCCAAGTCGAACTGAAGGAAAGCGGATGCATCGCGGAGTTTTCCAGTAAAACGTGACCTTCGAAAATTCGTCATTGTGTAATTCAGCAGTTCAATATAACTTGATTACGGTTATGTGCAATTTTCTACTAATCGAGTCATCGGGATCAAACATAAAATGAATGGAAAATCCAATTCAGGAAATTAAAAATAAACGAGGTTAGCGGAGGTGATAAGGACGAGATAGAGCCGTAAATCGCAGGCGGTTGGAGTCCGGTCAGTGGTGAGATTGCATCTAAATTTCCACGTCAAGATCTGTTTTAAATCGATAATTTGGTGTAGTCAAGATGTTAGTTGTTGTCGATTTTAGGTTTTTCGGCTACAATTTCTTTTTTGAAGCAAGATTTACGTGTATTAAAGCAAGTTTCATAAAATACAAACTTTTTGTTTGTCAAGATGTTCTATTATTTAACAAAACTAGAAATGTTATTATGTTGTGTCTGCTGTTACATAATCTTTCCCGTAGTATTCAGAGATACCGCTAGATGGTGCTCATGCGGGGGCAATAATCCAAATTTAATTTATTCATTTTACAAGAAACTTATGAGACAATCAGGGAACCGTTCGTACTTTTAAAATTATTCTTGGACTCAAAGTTACTATGATAGTAAACATACTACAATTTTTCATAAAAGTATTGTTTATGACAGTTAACCCCATGGGCTTTATTCAGACACACATCTTATTTCTATGTTTGAGGTTAAGTCTGTGTTTGAGTACGTCTCATATTGGGAAGGTCGTGGATTATTAAGAAATAACATAATATCAATTTCTAAATGTAATACGGTGAAACCATGAAGTCTTCTTCTAAGCACAAGTATATTTTAAATACGTTATTTATTATAACTAACTGATTAATAAATTAAATAAGTGATTAGGCACAAATATTTCTTAAAAATTTTGTTTTGACAGCAACTTTGTCAATATAAATACAAAACAATATCTTAATTTATAAGAAATCTTACGCTTGATAACCATACAAGGAGTTTAATAACTCAAAATCTTCAGTGTTTATTACCCAACTGTAAGATCTTATAAATGGAGTAAACCCTGGCAATTAAACTCTGAAAGTACGAGCACGAAGCAAATCCGCAAATAAAAATAAATACTCAAGAAACCACTCGCAGCTTTATGATATAAATGTTAAATGTGAACGTATCAAACGCAGAACTGCACCCAAAGGTAACTTTATACGTTCACTCAGGCGTAAAGGTAACCACAGCCAGTAAGCTACCATATATATTATATATATATATATATATATATATGTATATATATATATATAAAGGTGAACTACTGTGAGTAAATATGAGGGCGTTGTTTGTAAAGTACACATGAGTGATTTAGCTACTTAATTTTATACAATGTTAAGACTGGTGTTGCACATCATAAAATAATTACAAGCAACTGCATTAACCTCAAAACAACAACCTACAGCAACAATTTGTAATAATAAACGTTAATATGACGGTGATAATTAGAGTTTATTATTAAGTTACAGCGTTTCCCACATTCCTGTAAATGTTCACAATTGTACTAAGTTTCGTCAGAGAAACAATTTTTTCATAAACGTTGGATTGGTAATGCAAATTTTGGCCATTGATTTACGAAATTCCATTACGGCCATATTCAGAACATTTTTTACTAGGGGTGCCGGGACTCTCTAGAACGCCGTTCCGGTAAAAGATTAGGAAACTGAACTCAATTCCGGTTCACTGTGCAACAAAGATGAATAATAGATTGTTTTTCGTATACAATCTACAATTAAAAATTAAACCAAAATGAAGACAGAATGACTAAAATGTGTGCTCCTCCAGATGATGGATAGCGAGCGGCGCGAGGTAGAAGCACGGTCAGCAGCCGTACGTTGCACGCGCCACCAATATGTACGTTACAAGCTTGTTGCCTTGTGTGTTTTTTTCTACTTTCATTTAGGTTATAACAAGTTTTCAAAATTTTACACAGTGATGAAGCGATGTGATAGTTTATGGATTTTTTCACTGTGTTATATGTCTATTTTGGTATGCTGATAAGACTTTTGTTAAGTGGAAAGGGAGGTAAACTCGATGATTTATTGTGATCGTTTCAATGCTATTTTAAATGCAGAAAAAATCTCATACTACTGTTGTTAAGTGGTTGAACTTTCTGGCTGCTTTTTTCCGATACGCATCACTTTTTGCTTAAATAGTTTATAAAGTCTAGTACATATTTAATGGTAATTTCTCAATGTCATTTTTGTCGATAAAGATAAGATCTTCCTACAAATACATAGATTGCGTATGGGAAATGATTGTGGGGAGACCTGAAGGTAGTTCTGGACCCTGCTGCCACTTTAACCCTGTTTGAGGTAGTTAGTGACGTGACGCACTAACCCAGGGAGACCGACGGTTTTAGGTACTCTCCGAGGTACCGCGGGTTGCAGCGTTAGAGCGAAGATTTCGGTCACCCATTCAAGTAGTTCCTTAACTTTGAGTACTGGGACGGACTGGGGTGGTTTTCTTGACGACACTTCGGCAAAGTCGCATTTGCTATCTTCAAGTCTTGTCGGATTCTACTGGTGCTTCTTGTAATACGACTGTTGACGTTCGTTTCCGGTGGGGCTATATATACTTTTTGAGCGTTCCGCGTGGTTGTGCTTTGTTGAGTTCGGGCTTGGTTGCGTGTGACGGGACCGGCTGTGGTGGGAACGTTCTGATCTTGTTGAGGTGGTTTTGTGTTTGCTTGTTGGTTTCTGTTGTATGTTTGTTTTTTGGCGAGAACCGGTTTTCAAGCGGATGGTAGTCTTTGGGTCTCATCACGAAAATTTAGGTTTCTTGGGCGTTTCTCGATTTCTATAGCTTCTCTTATTATTCTTGATTTCAGATGTCCTATGTTGGCCAGCACTTTGGTGTTTCCGAAAGCAATTTTGTGGGATTATGTGCCTACGTGTTGTGCCAGTGATGAAGTCCTCTCGTTCTTTCGTATGGCATTTTCGTGTCCTTCTTTTCACACATTGACTCGTCTGTTTGTTTGACCTATGTATGTTTGATCGCAGTCCTGGCAAATAATTTCGTAGACACCGTGATTCTCAAGGGGTATCCTTGTTTTAGGGTTTCGTAGAATGGATCTGATCTTTTTGCTGGTTGCGAATGTTGTTTCCACATTGTGTCTTCGTAGAATTCGAGATTCTGTCTCTTCTTCCTTTGACGTGGGCTTTGGATGTAGGTTTTTCGTTTTTCTGTGGCTTCGCTCGGCTGGGTTTAAGTGTATCATTGATGGTTTGATTCTTGAAGCCATTTTGTAGTAGAGCTTTTTCAAGTTTCTGCATTTCTTGGTCTATGTTTTCTGGGTCTGTGAGTCTTTGAGAACGGGTGACCAGGGTTTTAATCACTGATCGAAGTTGTGCCGGATGGTGGTGTGATTCCGCGTTGAGATAGCGGTCTGTATGAGTGGGTTTCTGGTACACCGTGTGGCCCAGGTTTTCGTCCGATTTCTTTTGGACCAAAATATCCAGGAACGGTAATTGGTTTTCTGATTCCATTTCCACGGTAAATTTGATTTTTGGGTGGAGACTATTTAGATGATCCAAGAAGTTGTTAAGGTGTGCCTCTCCATTTTGCCAAATAACAAAGGTGTCGCCCACATATCGTAGCCAGAGTATGGGTGTGTGTCCTGCTGTTTCTAGTGCTTTTTGTTCTAGGTTTTCCATGAATAGATTCGGTATGACTGGGGATAGCGAGCCCATTGGTGCGCCTTCTATTTGCTTGTACCGTTGGTTGTTGTGCAGGAAGTACGTGTTCTTGAAGCAGTTTTTCGTCAATTCCATTGTGTGGGCTGGTGGATCATATTTTTGTTTGATTATGTCCAGAGAGTATTCTGTGGGAACTTTGCTAAACAGTAACACCACATCGAAACTTACTAGTAACCAGCCTGGCTCTACTTTTTCCTTCCTCAGTAACTCGACGAAAAGATTTGCGTTCTTAACGTAAATGCAGCTTCTTCGGTGTGAGTTTGTAGATGTTTTGCCAGATATCTTGCCAGCTATTGTAGGAGGGATCCTATTGAACTGACAATTGGCATGGCAGGTGCTCCTGGATTGTGTACTTTTGGTAGCCCATAGAGTTTCAGGCATCTGGATAATTTCTCCCTGGGTATCAGCTGTTGTTGTATGTCTTCGGCAATAGGACCCTGTGTGATCTTGTTTTTTGTAGTTTTCTCTAGGTCTGTGGTAGGATTCGTGGTGAAGTGCTGGTAGGCTGGATCTTGTAGTAGAGAATGTATCTTGGAGTTGGATTCCGTAGTGTCCATAATTACTGTTGCGTCGCCTTTGTCTGCAGGTAGTATGATGATGTTTTCATTCTTCCTTAGCTGCTGTAGAGCTTGGTTTTCTTCGCGTGATATGTATCTTTTTGGTGGTTTGGAGGTTCGTAAGACATGAGAAACGTCTTGGCGTATAATTTTAGCTGTGGTTTTGTCTAGTACTGAGACAGCTGATTCAACTCCACAAATTATGTCCTCGACAGGTAGGTGGCTGGGGAAACTGCGAAATTACATCCTTTAACTAAAACATTTTGGGCAGCTTCATCCAGTTGGTGATTCGAAAGGTTGTAGACCACTTTCAGTGACTGTGGCTTTTTCGTGATGTTTGCTGGTTTCTGTTCTGATTGGAGCCTATTGAACTTTTCTTTTTATTCTACAGCTCCAGCCCTCTTTCTTTTTCCCGGTGGGTTCCAATTTATTATGCTTTTTGGCCCTCTTTGGGGTCCATTTTTGTACATGGCCATAACATCTAAGTCGTCTCTTTTCTGTTTCATCTTCCTAAAATTAAATATTACCTACTGTTTTTCATGTGATATTTGGGTTACAAAATTTAGAAAATATGGTTGCATATTTCAAATAATTTGTATAGTACTTGTATCAGTTTTATTGTTTACAATTTTGAATATTGACCTTGATTGTAAATTTAATAATGTAATGGAATAGGTTACAATTATATCACCACATCATAAATCTATCATTTTACATGTTATAAACCATCAATTAATTTTCATACAGTATTTATCATGCTGTGGTTTTTCCAACGTGCCAGTGAGTTTGATAATACTCTATGCAAAAGGCTCTTGAGCATATAACATTACCGATTAATTCATTTTCATATTATAATTTTAGAGGGAGATTCTTGTATTTTATTTGTTAAATGATTTGCTTCGGCTGTAGTGTGGATTCATGATTTTTCTTTGACCTATGGGTTTTGTATCTAATATTTCTATACGGATGAAAAGAATAAACAGTTCAAAGCGTAAATTTTATTACAGTAAACAGAAGTTTGGAGATTGACTTTTGACATTTTCCCGATCTTATAGTTTTATATTAGTTTTTTATTTGTGCTTTGCCAATCTGTAAGTATAAAAAAAAAGTAATTACTTTACATACAATATTTAATCTCCTGTGGCTGTTTTAACACTACCGTGTATCAAGGGCGTGGCAAAATAATTGTTATTGAATAATCAGGTAAACAGGTAACGTCAATCTAATTCAGTATCAAACAACAAACTTTAAAGTAGAATTTTACAAAATATTGCTACCGCCTAAATTAGTTCAGAAATTAATATTCCATATTAGGTCAAATAACTTTATGGTTATTTTATACTGCTGAGTATCAATTTTTGTTACGAATAAATATTTCATAGAACCTAGTAACTGATCAATTGTAACTTATCAATTTTGTATTTGTTAATTAAGACTAATTAATTCTCTAGAAAATATGTCCTACTATAAATATTTTTCAGTGATATTCGATTTGTTTAGATTTTCTACACATTTAAAGCAATTTATATAGAATTCCAAATTGGTGGGTCGTTTCTTTGTTTCATGTTTCCATATGTGGCTTCGCTTAATTTCTACATACACGGTTCAATTCAAACACTTCACTCTTACGATACGTAGTATAGGGAATATGTGAAACTTGGTAGGTGCTAAACAATCTTGTTAAACGTAGAATAAAAACTTGCTACACAAACGCTCCTAACACTAGCAACGAAATATTTGTTAATTAAAACTAATTGATTCTATAGAAAAATTTCCTACTATATATTTTTCAGTGATATTCGATAATTTGTTCGGTTTTTCCACTCATTTAAATAAATTTGTATAGCCTAGCTTTTGCTGTTGAATGTTTGTAGTGAGTGTTAATTAAATCATTTAGTTTAGTATTTTGTGCTACACCAATCCGTAAATATGTAATTAGTTTACATATAATATTTAACCTGTCTGTAACGGTACTGGTAGCTTGATAAAAAAACTTTTTTGTAGAAAAATTCTGCTATTTTGCTGAATTTTTACGAGCATATTTTCTCTTTTAATTTTCAATGTCCAATTCGGACTTAGCAATCTTGGGAGTGCACCAATCAACGGATTAATCATTTGATACAACTATTATCAACAAATTGCCCCTTTAATCAAGTAAAGTTACATTACAGTACTACATAGTAGCAACAGATTGGTGAGTCGTTTCTTCGTTTCATGTTTCCATTAATTTGGACTAATTGATTCCATAGAAAAAAATTCCCTACTATATATTTGTTAAGTGTCATTTGATAATTTTAAGTTTTTCCGCTCAATTCAAGAAACTTGCGCAGTAGCCTACCTTACATATACATATAATATTTAACCTGCTGTGGTTCTTTTAACGGTACCGGTAGTTTATCTTAAAAAACTTTTTTGTAGAAAACTTCTGTTGCTTTGCTGTATGACTACAAAATGGTATTTTCTAGATCAATTTTCAATACACAATTCAGACTCAACAATCATCAGAGCGTACTAATCAAAGGGTTAATCATTTGATCCTAGTATTGCTTGATCATTTGAATAAAGCGGGTGGGTTGGGTGAGTCGTTTCTATGTTTCATGTTTCCATATGTGGCGTCGGTAATTTTGACTAATTGATTCTATAGAAAAGAATTCCCTACTATATATTTGTTAAGTGATATTTGATCACTTGTCAAGTATTTCCGCTTATTTAAAGAAACTTGTGCAGTAGCCTACTTTACATATAATATATAACCCGCAGTGGTTCTTTTAAGGGTATCGGTGGTTTTGCATAAAAAGCTTTTTGTAGGAAACTTCTGTTGTTTTGCTATGTGATTACAAAATGGTATTTCCTTGATCAATTTTCAATACACAATTCAGACTTAACAATCATCAGAGCGTACTAATTAAAGGGTTAATTATTTGACCCAAGTATTATCAATAAATTGCCCGATCATTTGAAGGGGGTTGGGGTTGGTGAGTTGTTTCTTTGTTTCATGTTTCCATATGTGGCGTCGCTTATTTGCGAGTTTTGCCTGTTGTTGGTGTATATGTGGCTCAATTCTAGCACTACACCTCTACGACAAGTATACAAGGGCAAAATCATCTGGTTTAGTAGATAAATAAAAACTTTCAACGACAACGCCCCTAACACTAGTAACTAAATAATTGTAATTGATCAATGTTGTATTTGTTAATTAAGATTAACTGATTCTATAGAAACAATTCCCTACTATATATTTTTCGGTGATAGATAGGTTTAGATTTTCAAGTCATTTAAAGAAACTTGTATAGTAGCCTACATTTTCCTGTTTATTAATGTATATTGAGTGTTAATTTAATAATTTAGTTTTATACTTTGTGCTTTAGCGATCTGTAAATAGGTAATTACTTTATATACAATATTGAACCCGTTGTGGTTCTGCTAACGGCACCGGTAGCGTTGCCCAAAACAACCTTTTTGTAGGAAACTTCTGCTATTCTGCCTGCTGAATTTTTACAGAAGCATATTTTGTTAATCAGTTTTCAATACATAATTGAGAATGAAGATGATACTTCTTATATAGTTTTTCGAAATAGATTCTTCCAGTTATATCTCAAATTTGATTGTTTACTAATATGAACAATTTTTTCTATACTGAGAAAGTAAAACATTTTTTTCAAATAAATGGTAAAAATGCTAATTCTTATGC
>JABXWE010016553.1:0-14065 GCA_014611495.1 Limonius californicus | reverse complement strand
AGCGTAATTGTAATTAAAATACTGAGTTCAAAATACAACCATTTATTTTATATATTCGCAACATAAACTGGTCGCTTCTAAATTTGCACTTGAACTGCTGGTCTGTCTTAAAAACTACCTGGACTCAACCCCGCTCCCTCTCCAAGGGATTCCCGGAAGAGCTGCCCTCTCGGTCCATGTGACGGGTACCGAACATCAAACCATCTAGTTTCTCCAGCGTAATTGTAATTAAAATACTGAGTTCAAAATACAACCATTTATTTTATATATTCGCAACATAAACTGGTCGCTTCTAAATTTGCACTTGAACTGCTGGTCTGTCTTAAAAACTACCTGGACTCAACCCCGCTCCCTCTCCAAGGGATTCCCGGAAGAGCTGCCCTCTCGGTCCATGTGACGGGTACCGAACATCAAACCATCTAGTTTCTCCAGCGTAATTGTAATTAAAATACTGAGTTCAAAATACAACCATTTATTTTATATATTCGCAACATAAACTGGTCGCTTCTAAATTTGCACTTGAACTGCTGGTCTGTCTTAAAAACTACCTGGACTCAACCCCGCTCCCTCTCCAAGGGATTCCCGGAAGAGCTGCCCTCTCGGTCCATGTGACGGGTACCGAACAACTGCTTAAAAAGCACACAAACTTAACCCGGTAATTACGAGTGCAAAGTAAAGGTTTTGAGCATCAATTACTCCTTAAGTAATGAGGAATTAGCGTTATCTAGCGTAGACCAATCACAGCGCGCGTTTGAGTAAGTCAAACACGTGCGTTGTTGACGTTCTAGCTCAATGCTCAACAAATAGAGTTTAAGTGAAATACGGTCGCCTCTGCCGAGGTTTGACCTCGCGGCCGATTCAGCCGCATTTCACTGTGGCCTCGACTGAGGTGTATTCGCACTGCCCCATCGAGGTCCCTAATAAAAACATATCTAAAGTAATACATTTGACAGTCTTCCCAACGATCTATACATATTTTGTATTGCAAGTAACATGCATCTGGTAAGATACTTTTTTCAGAAGGTTACTGCTAATATGTGTTTAAAAAAAAACAAAATTAAATGAACCGTGACAAGTGTAACATAGAACGTGCCTAAGGTCATCCGTCGCTGTGCAATAGAGTAGAGACATGTTACGTGGTGCTTGGAAAGCAAACGAACACATAACCTCATCGCACGCTTGTTATGTCAAAATTATTTAGGTCTTTGTTTGTCTCAGTATTAGATTTAGTTTTATTTTTGTAAGTTGACCGCTATTATTTATGTATGCACGTGGCATTTGTATGTAAAAGAGGTGGTGTTCACTGTCTTAGTATGACGTCCCGACCGCGCCTATACATCTAAATAACAGTGTACGGATCACCCCGGTGTAGCAGTATGAAGACGCGCTGCCACTCAAAGTCACTGCGAAAAAATATGGCGGATCGGCTTGGGTGTTCGAATCCCGGCTGAGGCGACCGCATTTCACTTAGTTAAGTTTAGGGTGCATGTTGCATGAATAACTAGTGTGTAAGAGACGCCCGCACCCTCCTGAAGTAATGCGAAAGCTGTTCCAGGGAGTGAGGGGGGGGGGAGACGGTAGTATTTACGAATGAAAAAAAAATAACAGAGTCTAGACAAAAAATGTAACAGTAAAAAAACACATAACCTTTTCGCTTGCTTCCTATGTCAAAATTATTGGGGTGTGTGGTTGTCTCAATGTACTGGGTTTAGTTTGGTTTCTGCAAGTTGACCACTATTTATGATTACACGTGGAGTTTGTATGTAGAAAATGTTATGTTCTAGTTGACTATCCAAGTATAACGTCACGATCGCACCTGCAACCCTAAATAATGGAGTGTGGATGGGGATGTCAGACGTTAATAGTAAATTAGGCACGTGCGGGTGACGTTACATGCCAAGTTTGGTGTACCAACAAACAAAAGCACATGGTTTTTAGGTTAGTTTCCGTGTGTTGTTCTATCAAATTTGTCAAAATACCATTGTGCTGGGTACTACTTGGAAAACCGCGTCCTAGATCTCGCTCTTTCAAATCATCATCAAGTTAAGGTTATGTGACACTTCCACAACGATGACAATCACGTGATCTTTGTTGGTACGCCAAGCTGGACTTCATACGCGTTGTGTTAATTGTTTGGGTCTGTTAATAGAAAGTTACACCCCTGTAAGTTTTTCTTTTTAACATTTGTTAAGTTTTCAGACTATATATAATAGTTACTTTATTATTATAAATGATCCATCCACCACGACTATGTAATGTATGTGCTTTTGTCATTTACTTACTCGCCTATACCTGTGTGGAGTGTTTAAAATACCACAGACATATAGGACTTACAGCTTAACGTGGGCTCCGAACCATGGGAAATGTAATCACACACAAATGTACTGCTATAAGAAAGACCGTGAGTTTGTAAGTAGAAGAGATTGTGTTTTAATTAATTTTATTAACGTAACCGTACGTGCGCGTCGACAACTTCAAATATGCAATACAAGCAAGTAATGTCACATTTGAAGGAGACATGACAACATAAACTCAAGTTATCTCCACCACGCGACATAAAATTGTACAAAGAGATTGTGTTTTTGTATACTCACCAAATCATGAGTTATTCATTCTGCTTGATCGCGCTACTATCATTTTCACGTAAAACCTTTAAAGTAAACCATAAAATGCAATATACTGACATCAAAAAATGATGGTTAAAAATAATCCCCTTTTTCAGATCTAAAGTCATGTTTCAGTTTGTAAACACAACTACATTTCTTAAAATCTTAAAACTGCATTTAGTGTAGTTGTGATTACTGGTAAGGGGATCCCAAACCAATTTGGCGATCAAAACTGTGTAGTAAGTTTTTACATCGACAAACCATATATTGAGTTCCCTATTTTTTCTGGGGCTTAGGACCGTCTACCTTACTTAAATTTACAAAAATGCAACCCATTGCTTCCCATCCCGCCCAGCTTATCACAGCTTAGCACATCACTTGTTACGCGGGTCTAACATGCCCCATCCTTGAAAACTGCCATGCCCCAACTACAACTAAGACACCACCCTGAGAAACTGCAAAGCGCCTCGGCCACTGCTCTACCCCGATCCTCTAGGGCCGTCTACCTGAAAGCTAGAAAGTAAACCACAGCCAATATGAAAGACAATAATATACAAAATAACTTGGTAACATAATCTTAGTTCTGATTGTAAGAAAATTAGATAAATGCTGACACTGGGTTTGTGAGGAATATATTCTTACAGGATGGTACTTGGAAAAAATTTCACTAAATTAAATCTCCATATATAATAAACGTAGGTTGATTTTATCTATTTTTGTACTAACTTTAGTAATTTTTTTAATCACTTCCTCTGATTTCTTTGATAAAGTTTCAACAACGCAAGCTGAAAGGTCGCCTGTTAACGTAGCTGCGGTGATAACGGCAAATGCTAATTTTAGCTTGTTTTGAGAAACTTTAGTAGCTCCTTAAGTATCGATTGAATTAAAGCTTTTCTAAGTATACAAATACAATCTTATCTATGTTACATTTTCTAATTACTGAGGATATGAAAGCTTTTTTTTATGTCTTGCATTAATTACTACACAAACTTCAACTTGCACAACTGTCAGATAGAACATTCTATCAAGCTTATCCATCACTTGACTTTTTATTTTGCTGGGTATACACACACGGTAAAAATCACGTTATTTTTCAGCATTGATCAACGCGCGTGGTTCTTGTTTGACAATGTAGACAATACGAAGGATTTGAGGTTATGTTTTTACTTTGTTGGTACACCAAACCGGGCGAAAGTCACGTGATGCACGAACCTAATTAACGCGCACCCAGCGGTTTGAGGTTATGTTTATCCCGTACCACCGAAACCACTAAACCGAAGTTACAACATGCGCTATGTTGAAACAGGAAAAGTTTTACACCTCATTAAGGTGTTGCAGTGATTACTAGAGATTCCAATTTTGAAACTTGATGTGTGTAATCTTTCATTCAGTTAACTCTTTCATCGAATAACGGATGTTTGGCATGAATAGCAATATTGTTATAGAAATATTTTATTATACGAGGATGGTTCGATAACTATGTGGCCTAACAAAGAAAACGCAAGTTTTTTTTTGACAAAACACATTTTTTTTCAATATAGTCTCTTGCTCGCTCAACACACTTATTCCAACGATAATCCAAATTAGCAATGCCTTCATTGTAGGTCGATGAATCCCAGTCCTGGAAATAGCTATTTACAGTAGCGGTTACCTCGGAATTAGACGAAAATCTCTTACCGCCGAGCCATTTTTTTAGGTTTGGAAACAGATGATAATCGCTGGGAGCCAAATCTGGGGAATATGGCGAATGGAGCATTCATTCAAATCCCAATTCATGAATTTTGGCCATTGCAATCGCAGACTTGTGGGAAGGTGCGTTATCTTGATGGAAAAGCACTTTCTTCTTTACCAAATTTTTCTCTTTGATTTTGTCGCTAAGTTGTTGCAACAAATTGGCATAATACTCGCCATTTATTGTTTTCCCCTTTTCTAAGTAGTCGACCAAGATAATTCCATGAGAATCCCAAAATACGGTTGCCATAACCTTTCTTGCTGACAAACCCGTTTTTGCCTTTGGTAGCGGAGAACCTTTGTGGGTCCATTGTTTGGACTGTTCTTTGTTTTCAGGAGTGTAGTGGTGGACCCAGGTTTCATCGACGATTATGAAACGGCGCAAATAACCTTCGGATTGTGGCAAAAACGTGCCAAAAGGTCGCGAGAAACACTCAAACGATTCAGTTTTTGCTCCGGTGTGAGCAACCGCGGCACCCAACGCGCCGATTATTTTTTCATTTCCAATTCTTCAAATAAAATTCTGTACACATTGTCATTTGAGATACCCACTACGTCTGCTACGGTGGACTTTTTCAATCATATCCGGGGCAGTAGCAGTTTTTGGACTTCCACTACGGGGTTCATCATTTGTGCTCACACGACCACGCTTAAATTCGGCAACCCAGTTTTTAACCATTGAAAACGAAGGAGCGGATTCCAATAGTGTTGAATCCACCTCTGCTTTGATTTCGGTTGGTGTTAAGCCTTTCAAATGAAAGTACTTTATCACTGCTCTCAACTCAGTTTTTTCCATTGTTTACAAAATCACACGAGACGTTCACTTTGGCGTACTGTCAAAAACAGACTAATCACAAGACTAATTGACTGATCGCTCAGTACTGTCATATTTAATCTAATAAATGATAGTTCTACAGAATGGTAAAGAAGTTTCCTCCGAATTCGCGCCATCTCTGTGTTAGACCACGTAATTATCGAACAATCCTCGTAGCACGTTCTTTAAATTTCCATGTTTAAATGTATTTGTAATTATTCAAGAAGCATCTAAGGGGATCAGTCCCCAGATTTAAAGATATTCTTTTTTAATAAAACGAAAGATCAAAACAGTAACTGTAATAGGTAAAATTTGTTTAAAAGATCTTCGTAATTCTTGTGATGTTTGTTTAATACATTATTGGTACTTATTCGGACTACTTTTTCATTTATACGTATGGCCTTGGTGAACTAATGACCACCACCGTAGTAGTAGCCGGGACCGACGGCTTTAACGTACCCTCCGAAGTATGGCCGATCGACGTTGTTTGTACTACTAAACGGGCCACCCATTCTAGTAGGGATCCAAACCTGCGTAGTTTAACTTTGGTGACGTGAACAGACTACACCGTCTGAACCACTCAACAATTGGATAAAATGAGTGCACCTCATTTTGAACACCCCGTATAATTGACAGTTTGTACGTACCGCCTTCGTGAAGTTAATTAAAAAAAAAAAGAAGTTGGAAAATATGAATAGGGTGCAGAATATAAATGAGTAAAAGGCGGTAGTAAGGGATCTTGTAATGAAAAAATATTTAGGGTAGTATTTCTCATAGGAATCTCTTTTTAAAGAAATCATTAATCTTCTTAAGTCGATTGACAATCGGAGCACGTTGATAAGGACTACGACATTCGTATGAAAAATATCTGTATTTAAGTTAAAAAAAAGTCTTGTGTAATAAATCTTACTCACGTCTTATTCAACTCATTATTTTCATACTATGTACCTGGTCTTTTCGTTGGAATTTACATAATAATTACGTTTATATCCGTTCTCTGTTGTTATCACATCGATGCTATTAGTTATTACAGTCGGATTTTAGTTACCTATGTTTATGTTACATAACAGGCGTAATTCAATAAATAAATATTGAAGTTTAATTTAGTTGCCAGTTGTGTTCCCCTCGGAATTGTTGGTTCATCCGTTCTGTTATTTTGACAGAATGTTTGCTTCGTGTTTCCGTGCTTGCAGCAATTACATATTTGAAAGGGTGTTTTCCTGTTTACATGTGTTTGGGGTATGTTTTTCTATCTATAGGTATACCATTTTGTATTTTTATTTAGGCCAGCATTAATTTCAGCGTTGAATTGAATAGTTTTCATGATGTATTAGTCACTGAAGGTACAACAAATTAATAAAACAAGGCCGAGGCAGCTTATTGGTCAGAGTGGTTTGATTTAAGAAGGGGGGGGGGAGACTTTTCTAGTACAGTTTGGGAAGAGTAATCGCTTGTTTTATATTTATCCGAATCAAGTGGGGTATATGAGAAGTTGCCATTTGCCAAGATGACAGATTAATTCTTAAAAAATAAATAATATTCAACTATTATATGTGCATATGTATGTATATTATATCTAGAATATGGTAGATTCGTTTAATTGCTTCTCTAGGAAGAAGCGGCTCATTTCCAATATTGATTAATATTAATTAACCCAATTAATATGTTCTCTTCTGTTGCAGGCATTGAAAGATGAACTGTGCGAAGTCGTGTCAGAAATGGAATCCCTGGATTCCGGCGAGGAAGGCAAGAACAGCAACAAGGCCAAGATGATGTCTATTGGCCGCAAGAAGTTCAACATGGATCCAAAGAAAGGAATCGAATACCTAATAGAGAAGGACCTCATTCAAAATACACCAGAAAGTGTTGCGCAATTCCTGTATAAAGGTGAAGGACTCAATAAGACTGCGATAGGAGATTACTTAGGGGAAAAGAACGACTTCAACGAAAAAGTATTACAAGCATTTGTGGATCTGCATGACTTCACCGATCTGATTTTAGTACAAGCTTTAAGGTGAGCTTTTGTTTTTATTCTTCTTCTAGCAAAATTACATTAACGAGATGTACATCTGTTTGATGATGAAGATATATGTAAATGTGTTTCAATATATTGAGGGGCCTAGTGATAATCAATGCAATAAGTTAATCTACGATATTTAACAATATTCAGGGAATAGATGGTCGGTCATCCGGTAATTTTAATTTAATCTTGCCTAGATACTTTTATTACGTATAACATTTTACAATTATACCTTACGTATAACATTTTACAATTATACCTAGTTTCAATAAAAAGTTGCATCGCCGGATTTTGTTACGGGCCAAACGAGCTTTTCGTCGACCCGCAACAGGATAGGTAGAAAAGGCCTGCAGCTTAGCTCAGAGGAGTAGGGGGAGTTCACGGAAATCGCTTACGGGAGGAAATCTTCCTGGTTGTGTACAGAGTGGGTCAAAATTAGTGAGCGCCACCTTCCAAATACTGCTGATTGTAGGTCCTCGTGGAAGGCCGAGAGGCCAGCAGCTTACGGGAATCGGACTCACCTTTATTGTGCCTCCCTCCTGTTTATAAAGCTTGCAAAATTCGTACACACACAAATACAGAATTCACAATAATAAAAGAGACAGTAAATGATGATCTCGTAGTTTAATAATACAAACTATTGATTTGAACGTTCAAGAAAACAACTCGTCGCCGCTGGCGTATGTCATTTACATTTTCAAAACACCTACGTGACCAGTGACGCCGGAGCTTACAGGAAAACACAATATATATAAAAAAAAAATTACTCTACACCTAGTAGCACAAACAAAGCCAATCGGCGACTGAAGGTCGCTTCATTTTGCAAGTTGACGCGAAAAAGGTTTCTTTTCACAACACAAACTGGTTACTTTACCTCGAATTTCGATGAATGGAATCGATAGCGAAGCAGGCACAATTCTGGAGTATTTTCAGGTCCGGGAAAAATGTAAGCGACTTCCGGAAGATTTCGTGGCGAAACACTTGCTGCATAACCCTCGTAGTTCGTCGCAGCAACGGCACAGATACAGGAACAACGAATGGGCTCGATACTAATCCGCCAAAGGCGATCGGCAAATTCGCAATGAATTGCCTTTACATGGATAAATTCCAGCGTTTTCATTAAATACCGACACTTGTCGATATTCTGTTCACTCCACGGTGATACAGAGATACGAAATTACGCGATGGATTCCCATCGAAAACCAAAAGCCGCACCTGCCGTACTTAATTTCTTAACGGCCCCCGTAGATGGAATGAGCGACCGGAGTCATCGGAGATGTAAAACTGACTGAAGAACTCACGGGACACGCAAACCTGCATTTTCCCCAAAGGGTTGCAACATATTACGAAACAATTCTAGAACGAAATTAACACGTGCGTCTTCCGAGGGTCAACATAGAATCGCAACAATTGTTTTTAAACGGCAAATCTAGTCTACAAACGAAAACTATCGAAATTGGTCTCGTCATAAATCATTCTTTAAAAAAAAACAACAAAATAACCAAAACTGTTATCACCATACAAACGGTAATTAAAATAACGTTTTTAATTCCTATGAAGCGGCAATTAAAGTACGACATTAATCTAGACAGAGTGGCACAATCAAATGAACATAACAATTTTCCTGCCATTGCCAAGAAAGTTAAATGCGACCCTGGCCGCAGACCAACGAGCACCAACGCTATTGTTCAGAGATTACATGCTACTTGCTGGCTGGTAATCGCATTTGAGTAGGATTTAAACACTCGCTACTATAAGTTTGGTCTTACTTTACTTTATCAATTTTTCTATCTCTTCCCACTACAACTATGTATAATATTAGTTCATGGTAAAGCTTCTTGTGGGTTGACTTTATATGTATATTAGTACTCAACTGTATAGTACTTGGATACATACCACAAACATAGAAGAGAAGGTATCACGTCCCCTTCAGAGCAAAAGAAACATCAGAAATATATAAATAAATGCTAAATTTAGCATAATTCTGATGTTTTTGTCATCTAAGTACTACTTAACATTCAAATATTGATACACACTAAAATATAAATAGTCGGATTGTACAGTTTTTTCCTAAAATAAAATTTGCATATAAATACTATTGAATAGCATTTTGTCAGAGCTTTTCAGTGACGTATCACAAAGTGGTTGTTACCATTTGTAATTTTTTTGGTGGGGTACCTACCTGAACCCAAGTGGTTGAATGGGGAAAGTTACCTTATGAGCCATGATGATTTCCCCCACCACGTTGTAGGAACGTTTTCTAGAAAAGTTCAATACCACTTTTACTTCCAAAGAGAAAACACATTATAAGTTTTCAAATTAACACCTTGTATGTATAGTTTTTTTAAGTGTGAAGTCCAAATTACGCCACTTGGTGTATAGATTATACGCCATTTATAGATACACATTAATTTTTTTATTGTTGTGGCATATTTTTTCCACCCCAATAACTATTATTCTAAATTTTACAGTTCTAAACAAATAAACAAAAATACAAAAGTAAAAATTACAGCCACCAGTATTCCTAGAATCATTTATGAACACTCGGTATTATTCTCGCAAGAAATTATACATGTTTGTATAAAAAACAAGGAAAACTATAGTTCAATAATGCCATTCACACTCGCACACTTTTATGTTAAAAATATTAATTTCAGTATTTGATAGCTCATATACCTACAGTTCGCATCAACTGACGCTTGATTTCCATGCAATTAATTTTTCCATCACTTCTTAATCAACTATTGACAAGCCGATTATATTTTTGTAATAATTAATATCTAAAATTAAATATGGAAAACAAATAAAACGATTCAAACGTATATCTCGCGAAACAATTCCAACATGTATGATGAAATTTATTATCGAGTAAGTAAAATAATCCTAGTATTTCTCCATAAACCGATGGTTGCCAAATACTTGACTCATCACTGCTCTAGTTGTATTTGCGGATAGTAAATTAGTAGTTCATCAAAGCAACAGCTTCAAAACCTACGAAATTGTCACTGCTCCAACTTGGTTATAATATAATTATGAACGTTATAATCAACAGACATTTACTTCCGCTTCAGTTAATCCAATTAATAGATTCTTAAGATAAAGGGATCCGCCAAAATCTGATTATGAGTATTGTTCAAATTTAAACAGGAATTTGTTTGGAAAAAGGGTATTGCAGTGTTACCATGATGAAAACTGTATTACTTTTTGATGTAGTCCCCCTGCCTAGCGATGCATTTGCGCCACCGATCTGGAACCTTTCTAATACCTTGTAGGTTGCTCTTGAACAATTCCATGACGTCGTTATATGACTGAAATATTTTCCCGGCTAAAAATTCTTTTAGTGGGCCAAACAAATAAAAATTGGAGGGAACAAGATCAGGACTGTATACTGCATATGAAAGAAGGCCCCAGTGTGGTTACGGGTTTAATTGTTCTTGCAGCGGTACGAGGGCGAACATTGTCTTGAAGAAAGCAAACAAAACTTTGTCTTCTCTTCCGTTTGTTCCTGATCGTCTGCTTAACTTTATCTCGCAAAAGTGTTTAATAGTAGTTTGCATTAATTGTACGAAGTTCTCTAAGCAAATCAACAAAGAATACCCCTTGAGAATCCCAAGAAATGTCGCCATCACTTTACCAGCGGATATGGTCTGATACCAGACTCGGAGTTTTGACTCGGGAGTAAAATATAGCCATCATTTGTCACAATTGATTTCAAAAATCTCCTCTCATATCGCTGCAATAAAGAAGATGCGATTTGCAAACGATTCAACTGTTCTTTGGGCAACAAGTGCGGAATCTACCACACACTCACGATATTTCAATACTTGAGCGTGTTTTTTTTAAACAAACTGTTCATTTTCACGGTTAACTGTAGTTGCAACTCGTCGTACATGAGGCTCGTCTTCAGTCGAATTTACGCCTTCATTCGCAAAAAGTTTGATTATTATGCGCTGTTCCACGCTACAATGAACAGAACTTTCCGACATCATAATTATAACTGTCAAAATAATATTACAGCGAACCAATCGCCATGGAGACAGGAGACAGGGCTAGCCTTTAATTAATTTAATTTTCGAATTGTCTTCAGCTGGAGTTTTAAGTTAAACATTCCTAATTAAATTTAAACAATAGCAGAAATAATAATAGAAAGTATTAACTTTATTGCAAAAAATTAATACACTTTGCTAAATAAATTCCATATTCTTACAACATACACCCCCATGTTGGGTTTATTGTAGTAGTTATTCATAAAAAGACATATTAATGTCGTACTGTGGTTGGAATCAAGCAGTTAATGCAACAATTAAGTTCTACTTCCCAGTAGGACAAAATAATTAATGTCTTTGTGATATTGACTATCACCGTGCCTTCTTTGTGTATGTCATATTATTATAATCCATCCTAAAATTTAACAACTTTCCACATTTGGCAACTCCTGTTTCACACGATTAATTCTAGTTCTTAATTGAAATACCTTGCCTATAAATTTCTAATATTTACTCGACCATAATTGTATCTAATTATGCTTGTAACCTATATAAACTGAAGCCTATAGTATAATTTCCCATAATTTTCTGTAAGGTACCATTGTTGTTACACATTGTGTATAATTTCCCATAATCAGTATTCTATCATAATATATGTTTGTCCAAGCTCCATTAACACAAACTATTAAAAAAAAAGGTGAAATAATTCTTGTTTAATTTAATTTGTGTTTCTCTTTTGCAGACAATTCTTATGGAGTTTTCGACTGCCAGGTGAAGCGCAGAAAATAGATCGGATGATGGAGTGTTTTGCCAAAAGATACTGTGATTGCCAGGGCGAGAACAATATCTTTGAAAATTCGGATACCTGCTATGTTCTATCTTTTGCCATCATTATGCTTAACACTAGTTTACACAATCCCAGTGTCAAAGAAAAACCTTCCATTGAGCAGTTTATAACCATGAATAGAGGAATCAACATGGGACACGATTTACCTAGGGAATTACTTGTAGTAAGTATTGACAATTATTAACAGTACCTTAAAAGTTGTAAAGCATTTGTTGTCGAAGCTTTTTTACAGGCCTTGTAGGCCCAATACTGTATGTGGAGTAAAACATTTACAGCATAAAATTGATTTAATTGGTTGTGCAAGTGGAGAAATTAATGTAATCTAGTTTAATTATGAATAACTTCCATTCAGTTTCTACAGTTTTTGTAATCTAATTTAATTCAAATTGAAAGCTCACTGTTGAAGCCGCCCCAGAAATTGTAGGAAGTAGTTAATCTTCACTAGGAAGGTAGCGATTGACATTGATGAAACCCATTTCCTGATGGTTTTTTTTTTACTCGGTGCACATGAAAAATTTAACCTATTGCTTTTTTTTAAATACCTATATACATTTTTTATTTATTCATATACATATAGTGTGGCAAAACTCCGGGCTTTGATTTCTCTGAGCACGCTAGAACCTAAATAATAATAGATGTATTTCAGAACCCATTAAAAAGATATGTCTCCTAGGAAAAAAAAGAGAATTGGCAACATGGCTAAATTTTAATTTTTCATCAAGCCAGTATAACCCACAAAAAACCTTAAAAAGTTTCATCAACTGGTGTTTTCATTGATTATTGCCTAACAACATTACATTTTTAACACATGTACATGCAAATAAACAGTAGAAAATAATATATTCCTGTGAAAAAAAAATGTATATTAAGATAGTTTCAGGGAAACTGGTATATATAGCAAAATTAATAGCAAGTAAAATCATATTCTGAGTGACTTTTACGGCTCTTAGATGAAACTACAGAAATATTTAATTAACAGTAAATTTTGATTCACCCTGCATTAATTAAATAGGAAAAATGGGGTTACAGAATTAATTGGAACTAGCCAAAAGTATTTGGGTCAGATGTACTGCTTTATGAGATTTTTTTATTGTATTTGATCGAATATAATTTGTGTTCTGTGGTGATTATAACCTCAATTATTAGGTATGAATGACACTTTACAAACCCATATCTACTTACACACAACTGTATTAAGTTTTCAAAGCCCACGCACAGCAAAATAATTGTGCATGATTTATTTTATATAATTTATCTGCGTTATAATTTTTAAGATTCAACAAAAACGTATATTTATAAAAATTTGTTCTAAAATGTAGTGTTATTAGAAGGCCTATTTGTTTCAATCTTGAGGCCTGTATGAGTGAACATAATGATTATCATAAACTTGAAATACTTTCTAATCATCTTTGTACTCTAGTGTGCACTGAGAGCAGGTACTTCTTGTAAAAATAACCAAAGCAATGGAAATACAAAATGTGGTTAGTACTCTGCTATGCCGGCTGTTTTAGTCTAGTAGTTAGTGCACTTGCCTATAGATCCAAGAGACGTAGGTTGGTGAGATTTTTATGGCGAGGAGTGGAAGTGGGCCTTCTGTCGGATAAAAAGTAAAGCCGTAGGTCCCGTCCCAAAGCGATATGAGACATATTAAAAATACTCCAGTTGGAACTACCTCAGCTAGGCAAAATTCGTAGTTAGGGTGTACAATGGGCCAAATGTGGCCTAAGTGCATAGAGATGCTTGAAAAACCGCGTCCTAGATCTCGCCCAATCAAAATAAACAAACAAACTTCTATGAGGTGTATATGGGAATCTAATGATTACGTTTGAGATGACATTTATAATATTTTTTTCTATTTCAGTTTTATAAAGCCGTTCTAAGCGCACTGTTTTAGCTTAAAAACAGTACGTTAAGGAGGCCTATAATCGTACTGTTTTTAGTTTGTTTTTTTACGATGTTGGTAGTTCGATTTGAATTTGAACGTTTGAAATGTCAGTTTCAGTCACCTGTCAGTGCTGCCATAAGTGTTTATAAAAACTCCCTAGTAATCGATTTGACGTA
>JABXWE010016552.1:0-43930 GCA_014611495.1 Limonius californicus | reverse complement strand
GATAGACCTCGCAAGGGGCTATCGATATATTTTTTGAAGAACTCCGTAATTTTTTTGTGGCGACCTCTACGAAGCTTGGAAGTTTGAAACTTCAAACTCCTTTAATTAATAAACGAAAAAAGATAGGAAGCTGGGGTTTTTACTGAATCGCTCAGTGCGTAATGGAGCATATGAATATGCAAATAAATATTACACTCGTGGATATATGTAAGCGCACCGGCCCCCTCACCCCCCTTTTTTAGAAAAATATTTTTTTTATTCTAACGGTTGTTATTTGTTTGCGTCAAAGAATCTTTTTCCGTGAAAATAAAAAAATCGATTTTTTATGCCCTACAAAATATAATTTCCAGGGACAGAAAATTTTACCTCGGTAGCAATAGCGATCGGTACTAGTTAGACCGCGCGACGGCCTAGCGCTACGGACAGCCCCGCGCACTTTGGTTCAGAACCATTGCCATACTGTCGCACTACATTCATTTCTTTAACCGGTATTACAAGTTATAAATTATTTATCAAAATTTTGTATTTAATACTTAATTTGATATATATAATTATTATTTATATATATATAATTTGAAATAAAGATGATATGAACAGTTTCCAGTATGGGAAAGTCCAGGGAGGCAGTCGCGTCCACTTATTTATATGAGATATGGTATTTCATTGTATACATATGCTGTAACAGCATCAGTAACAAATAAAGTTTTTCGCTATATTTACGGTTGCAATTCAATACTTAGAAGGAACATTAGCTTATTGTTTCACACTTTTTCCCAAAAAAGTAAAAAGACCAAATGACCAAACTGGGCTAATAAACAAAAATAAATGCAAGTAAAAAATTCGCTCCTTCCATCATAGAAGTTTGGTCATTTTAGTAGGATTAATAATAATTTACAAAGTTGTTTAGTGATACAGTACACGCCGCTTATTTGAATCACGGATAATGTTATTATTCGGGTATTGTTATCACTTTCGCGAAGAACTACATAGGAAAAACATCGTTTATAGTAATCATGATTTCAGTTTATGCCATCATTTTTTCTTATGATTGTTTTCGTCCACGAACAATAACCTTGTTTGCATGCAATCTTTTGCTTGTATTTTCAAGCTCGCGTGGAACCGAACCTTTCTCTCTAAGTTAACAGTCTGGAGGCTGGTTGGCGGCAGCGAACGTAGCTATTTTAACCCTTTACAATAGCTGATGTAAAAACAACAAAAAATTAATAGTTAAGAACAGATGATAAGTTACGGAAATTAAACCAATGGAATGCCGCAGCACAATTAAACATTTTGCAAGCAGTTTTGCGTAAAATTAAAATAAAGACCTGTTGAAATAGAAAACGCTGCAAACGCTCAAAGGATTCGCACTGGAAAGGACGATCAAGTGGAAACTCTGGTTTGCTAATGTCTCGTTAATACACCAGAAAGTGGAAGAACTGGTGAAGAAACAAAGAAGGAAACGAACATTTTATTATTATTAATCGGATATTGTTATCGAAAACCCCGAGTCCTGATGTAATTTTATAAAGCGGCGTGCACTGTAGTAAACTTTGTTTGAAACTCCACAGAGAAAAACCACATTCGATAAACACAATATATATTGCACAACTACACATGCCTAGAAGAGCTACTTAACGCACACTTTTTAAATATTCCAGCATTAGGTTCATATTTTACATACTATTTTTTATTCATTTATACTACAGTCTTCCCGAAGCGCTTTCGCATTACTTCAGGGAGGTGCGGGCGTCCCTTACATACCAGTCATTCAGGCAACATGCACCCTAAACTTAACTAAGTGAAATGCGGTCGCCACAGCCGGGGTTCGACCACGCGGCCGATCGGACCGCATTTCACTGTGACAACGCGAATTCGCACTGTCCTATCGAGGTCCCTTATATCTTAAATATTTAGATCTCTAACTTAAACCTTGAAGATTTATGTTTTAATCTTAAGAATTTCTTTTATAGCGCTTAAGTACATTAGCTCATTTTTGTTAATTTTTATTGGTCACTTTACACAACTCTGTGGATTTATGTAATACGATAACTAAATAAATACTCAAACTTTTTGGCAAACAATGCGAAATGGTAGCGCTAATTACTAATGTAAATTCGGCACAGTGTAAACACAGCTGATTCGACTATCTTTTGCCACTTCCGCCCAAAAGGTGGCAGTAGTTGTTGCAGCGCCAAAACTTCATTTAAATTGTATTAGGTTGCAGGTGTGCACTTAACTAAACTGTGGTGGTAGCTCAGTTAATAGAGCGCTCGCTTTCTGAGTAAAACGTCGATTCTGGCTTGGATTCGAAACCTAAGCATAACTAACTCTGCAGATTTATAAAAATCTTGTCTGCAACCCACCATACACAATTTCCCAATCCGGCTTGCAACCGTGGGATTTTAATGCTAAAAATCTTGTCTAGCATTTCTGTCGTTCAGATTCGACGTTAAACTGTGCTTCTACCTTAGCGCTGAGAAGGAACACGTGGCGGAAAAGTAGTCGATGTCCAGCATTGGGACAAAAGCACTGTCAATGACGAATGAATTACTTAATTAAACTTCAAAATATTAGGCATACTCTAGAAATATTAAAATTACATTTGGAAGAGATTCAAATTTAATTCTATCTTGGGGTATTGGTTAGTTAGTTACTTAAAAATCCTGGAAGTTTTCAAAAATTGGGTGTCATAGTTGATATTTCCTCGATTTTTGATTCATTATCGGATTTACTAACAGAATGGTACTATCACTGAGAATAATGAGGCGTGCTTTAACAGACATACCTTGGTGTTAATTTTATTTCCCAGGCGTTTCTTGTCTATATCTCACGGCGTGTAATGAACCAGCTTACATTCTCAACATTTATGCCTTTATGGAATATAATTAACATGACTTGAAAAGTCAACAATACAGCCTAAGTGCTTTAACACCATAAAAGCCAGTAATAACTGCGGCTCTTCTACACGGGATGGTTGCTATAAGGAGTGTCCACTCATCACCTTGTCGGAAATTGTTATATTATTATAGTACGATAGAGTTCAGGTTGGCATAGGAGTACCGTTTCGATGACCCTTCGGGACTTCCATAATTCATTTTAACCTCCAACCTCTAAGAACACCACAGCAGCAACCATGTATCTAATTTTTGCCTCGGTTAAACTAATGGGCATGGAGAGGCGATTTCGCGCCGCAACTGCGAACGCAACATTCGTGAACCATTATTTAATTTTACTTCGTAAAATCGCCTGTCATTTTTTGCGCTAAGCTGGGTTCGGTTCCAATTAATGTTGATTAATCAGGGATGTCGGAAATGACTAGAGTCTTCTCGATGAAAAATAATCTAATATTTTGAGATGAACTCGCTGTAATTTATTATCGTTTACTAGATCTTTGCAAATTAATCCGTGTTAAGGTTGAAACACGAAAGGGGATTTTATAACCTTTCCATTTCATATAGACCTTAACCCCGCCTATTACGTGAAACAATTGCGGAATAGTAAGGTAAATTTACGCAGCTAAACGCCACATTCTTTTTAAATCGCTTATGCTTAATGTTGTGCTGATAATTCAAACTAACATGAGTAATTTATTGATAAACATGTTTATTTTTTGCATGATTAATTCAGAATTTATGAATAGATTCTGATTAAACAACAAATAAACCAAAATTGTCGATTGGTTTTACCTTTCAAATTTATTTTAGTGTAACCATTACTTAGATGCCACTTTTTGTGATTAGTAGGCGGAGTTAACCTCAAAATATAATAAACGAGTTTATAGTAAGGAAGAGTCCTATCGAATATTAAACTTCTTATTCGAAGGAAATTCAATTTGACTTTTAAGTTATTTCACGCAATCCAATACTTTTAAGTTAACCCAGTTTCATGATAACATTTAGACACTCAAACAGGATAAGTGCGTCTATAAAAAGATATAAAACCTTAGTATTAAGGTAATAAAACCGGAACCATAAGAAAAAGTACGAACCCGAAACAAGAACCGGCACAGAAGAGATGAAAGGAGCGAAATCCGAAGCTTCTATATTATATTATTTGTAGGAAGTGTAACCGGAATCAAAATCTTATTTTATTTGAAGCCGGATTCCTGTCTGGACTCGCAATAATTAATTATTTTATGTTGCTGCAATTTAGGAGCCCGAAGGGTTTACTTGCAAATCCACTGAGAAATGATTTCATCATTGAATATTTATTAATTACCTTCTTAATGATTTTCTTTTAGATGTGTAAATCATTTTTTTCAAATTTATAATTGACCTTGAAATAATATTTTTTCAAAGTCACTGCTGTTGTACGTAGGACGTAGGTGTTATAAATTACATGAAAGAATTTGAATTTTTTCACTTTTCGGAAAGATTTGACCTTGAAATAATGTACTGGAGGTTACTTCAAACTTTTTACTTTTTATGTTTACTGTACGTCAGCTGATTTTGTTTGATATTATTTTCACCTTTGCAGATGACGGAAAGACATTCATCTGTCCTATTTAAAATTGTATACGCCAAGGAGAAAATTATAAAATCTTGTTGTTTTAAATAAACATCTACCTATTAAGTAGGCACATGGAAGTGTAACCTAATAATCAATTTTTAATAGGTCAATCCAGTATGGAAATTCTTAATAATATTGCATTTACTTATTAACCATTTTGATGTGTTTACATGTTTATTTACGTATTAAGTATAAGCGTATACCTGCAATTTTTTACACTTTTATAAATGGCTCTGAAATAATTTATTTGCAAGGTTAATATTAATTACAAGTTACTTGATCTGAAATTTATGATTTTGGTGTCATCGAATATAAATGTTATTCAATATCAATACGAACTTTAGATTTCTTACTACGTTGTTTGTATATCCTCCCGAAACATTATGTCACCTTGAAGCTCATCTACTTTATGTTAATGCTCAATCTATATCTTTAATTTTACGTTCATTTTATATAGGATTTTCTTTTTCATATTGAATGTGCTGTTGAACAGAATATTAAAAAGAAATTGCTTTTATGGCAGGAACTTCCCTAAAGCTTGTAGCTGATGGTTCGACATTGAAATGACCCTTTTTAAGGATATCTAATACCGAGAATATTTTAAAATCACATTTAACATTTAATATTTGTCTCAGTAGACCTGCGTATTTATTAAATATAAATCTTAAATTTGAATTTCTTAATAGGCTATTTGTAGAGTTTTAGAAAATAACTTATAACTTTGAAATAAGGCGTGGAAGAACTCATAAAACCCTACATTGTTATATCAATACTAATTTGACTAAAAAGACATTATAGAACATTGAATTTCTTTCTAGCTTACTTGTCTAAGTTTCTGATAAAACATATGACCTTGAAATAATGTGTTCATGGTCATTTTACTGGTTGTAAATATGAGTTATATTGTGCTTTGAACTTTTGAAGACGTTGTTAAACAAAGCAAATTAAAAATATTTTTTGTGCCTAGAAACATCTTCGAAGCTTGCAGATACTGATGCTACGTTGGAGGTCTTTTTCAAGGTTATTTACGAGTAACGTAGCACGGTGGTAACTCTAATCACAGTATGACTTGAGTGCTCTAAAATTTCATCAGCTGATACAGTATTTCTTCTTAATTTTTTAGTGTGCAACTCCCAAATTTTTTATAAAGAATGGCCTCATGACTTTGAAATAAGAATTTTCAGGGTCGGTTTTATATACTATTTTGTATTATTTAGTTTATTTTAAATAAAACTCGTAATATGTTTCTGTTAGCACAGCATAATATGACATGACCTTGTAATATTAATTGTCAAGGTCCGTTTTAATAAACTACTATTTATAACTTAATATTAAAGAGACTCATATATTTTTAGCTTAATATAACATGGCATGGCCTATAAATATAATGTTCAAGGTCGGTTTGTATATACTATATTGTATAACTCTATAGAATTCTCCGTAAGTTTAGGTTGGCACGACATGAAATGACGTTGAAATAATAATTGTCAAGGTCTGCTTTAACAAACTGATATGTATACCTCAATCTTAAAGAGACTTCTACATCACTTTTAACTTAATATGCCACGGCATGACCGTGAAAAATAATCTTCAAGGTTCGTTTTCGTAAGCTTTGATGTGTAACTCTATCTTAAATAGATTTTTACATAATTTTAGGTTTACACGGAATTGCCTTGAAATAATAATTATCAAGGTGCGTTTTAATAAACTATCGTGTATATTTTAAAATTAAAGCCACATCTGCATAATTTTTAGAGTGATATATCATTACATGACCTTGAAAAATAATATACAAGGTCGGCTTTAATAAACTGTGTTGTGTAGCTTTACCTTAAATACATTTTTACATAAATCTACGTTGACATGACATTGCATAACCTTGAAATAATAATTTTTATGGTCTGTTTTAATAAAATATTGTGTATAACTCTATTTTAAAAAGATTTCTATATAATTTGTAGATGGACATAAAACTGCATGACCTTGAAACATAATTTTTAAGATGGTCTTTAATAAACTATCGTGTATAACGATATCTTCAACATCAAGATTGGTTTGAATAAACTATTGTATAGAACTGACGTATTTTAAATACAATTTTATATAAGTTTAGGTAAACATTGCGTGATATGACCTTGAAATAGTAATTGTCAATGTGGGTTTTAATATGCTATTGTGTATACTCTGTCTTAAAAAGATTTCTACATCATTTTTAGATTGGTATGATACTGCATGATTTAGGATTGATTTTAACAAAGCATTGTGTATAACAACATCTTAAAGTCTGCATAAAATTAGGTTTAGATGCCATGGAATGATCTTGAAATAATAATTTTCAAGGTTGATTTAAATAAACTATTGTTTATAACTCTATTTTAAATAAAATTCTACATAAGTTTAGGTAGACATGGAATGACATGATCTTGAAATAGTAGTTGTCAATGTCCATTTTTATACACTATTGTGTATATCTCTGTCTCACAAATATTTCGATACGGTGCTACATGACCTTGAAATAAATTTTTAACATCGGATTTAGTAAACTATTGTGCACCACAATATTTTGAATAGAATTCTATATAAGTTTAGATTAACATGACATGGCATGATATTGAAATAATAAATTTCAAGGTCGGTTTTAATAAACAATGTTGTAACTTATTCTTTTTTGGATTGTAGTAATTCATAACCCAATTTTCGAAACCCATGCCTTTATTATGAAGACTTTATTAGTTAGACTATAATTTAAAAAAACTTCTGTACATATAATACCAAGTTTGACGATTTTTGTTTGTGTTTTCTACTTCACTTTATGAATGCCTTGTGGTTTAAGTAACTTTTTTTGACAAAGTAAGAGTATCGTACAGTAAAGTAAAGATACCGAGTTTTGTATAGTATGTATGATTCGATTTTACAACTATTCCGCCTGTACTAGTAACTGTCGTGAATTTACGTAAACGTAGCAGCGAAAGAAGAATTAAATTATTGGGGTTAAAATTTCTATTCACTGCTACAAAAGATAAGTTCTTAAATGTAACCTTTCGAAGTCAGCGAGCTGGAAACAATGTCTTAAAGTTGATTTTCGAATGCAGCCTTGTAACTGCATTAATCGCCGAGTAAATTAATTTAATTTTAAACAGCTGAGTGGAAGTGAACGGAAGAGTTCGGATGACAAGTAAAAGCTAGTTTTCGAGCCGCGATTGACTTAAGGCAGATTAAACTTTAACTGCTGATTTATTACGAGATTAAGATTCACGCTAATTGATAAATGCCATTAGTGGCTGGGCAGAAATACGTAACGACTGCGTTTCTTTTAAGACAGCTAAAACTGTTATTATTAATGGCAATTGTAATATCAAGGCGAGATTTAATTATTATAAATAGAGCAAAATTAATTCCGCCGAGATTTCGTGCGCGACTTGGACACGAAAAACCTAAAAACCTGCAATTTGCGACAAGGACGAGGAAGTAAACTTTGAAATACTATGTTTAACAAATCCCGTATTTAACACTCAATTAAGCACCGCTCTCGTGGCAGTTATCTGGAAACAGCAACAACACAACCTGGACTAATAAAACTTATCCAACCCACGGAGAGGTATTTTTCTAATTAAAGTCGAGAGACGAGCTCCATAAATCTGTGACGAGAAGACGCGGTTACTTCTTTGACTAAGGATGTCAAGCTAGTCTAGTCTTCAAGCAGACAAGTTGTTCGGTCTAACGACTCGGCATCCCATTCAGCCACTCGGTCACACAAGAAGTTTTGTACCGTTAATCTGTTTGATGTGGAAAGATAAAAAAGTCAAAAGCAATTAGTGAAAGAACCGTGAACCCAATAACCGCAAATGAAAACAAGTTTACGCTCGGACTTGCTTGCACTTGAATGAATTTAACGTTAATGTTTCATTTGTGCTTTTTTCCGGTTAGAAATCGACGGAAAATAGGAAATTAAACCTGAAAGTGCGCTCTAATTGAAAATTTTATGGCGAACAAAATTTGATCTGGGTTTCACAAGTAAAAACTGTTACAAATCGTGCGAAGCTAGAAAGCTTTGGTACGCGAAATGTATGTCTATTAAACAGCAGGTATTTCTACAATCAGACTTCCGTGCACTATAGGTTAATATTATACATTTTGGTTTTAGTGTATAGCTCAGAACAAATCTTGTTTGGTTAAGTCATTTTCTCAAAAATAATACTGTTTTTAAATTCCACTGAAATAATTTAAAATACAAATATCAAGGGCTGTTTCATTTTGCAACACCCCGCTTATATTCATTCTTCAGTTGTTGATAGCCCTTATTTTTTGACAGCATTTCGTTTAATTTATTAATGAAATCCTTTTCTTGAGTTTAGTTAAACCCTTAACCATATCTTCTACTATTTCAACGTCAACGTCTTGTAAAGATAATCCCTTCGCTTGTAGTTTAAAGATTGCAGTTGAAAAGCAAGCCAAAGTAGCTCAAATAAAAATCAAATCTTCTCGAATCCTATTTTTCTCAGAATACCATGTGCTTCTTCAATACCGCTTCTCTAGAGTCGAATTCATTAACAACTTTCTTCACAATTCCAAAATTTTCAGCGTAATATACAGCAGCGTCGATCCAAGTTCACCCTCTTGTAATGATTGGTGCGGGCGGAAATGGAACGTCCCCCGCAACTTCCTGAAACGGTTGCACACAACTTGGTGCTTTGCGAAAAATCTTTTTCACAGAAGATATCAGTATGTTAACGTTTGAATAAAGATTGCGAACTAAGTCAGCTACTCGGGGTAAATCATGTCAAACAGGGCACATGTATCATGTTTGGATACAAAATCTGCAGTTCTCGCATTGCTTTGCACATATATGGTGCAACATCACTACAAACCACTCGTACTTTTTACATAAAATTCCAGACGGCCACGATAAGCTTAGAGAGTCGTTGAAAAAAGTAGCAATTTTTGAATGATTCACTTTCTCTAAGACTTTTAAAGTCAGCATTTCTTTTAATGTCGGTTCGTCTGGAATATTCTGTTTCGTGTACTTAAAAAAAATGCAAAGAACTTTATTCTTTAAGTTGGCCAACGCAGTATCGGCGCAAATAAATGCCTTACAAATTTCTTCATTAAATTCTAAACGTTTAGGCCCAGGCCTTGGTAAAGCAGAAATTAACACTTGCCGTTGGTTATTCCCCCTTTTTCGATTTTTATTACTTGCATGTTTTCCGGTATGAAGATGCTGCGTAATTTGGAACTTTTTGGTTGCAGCAACAGGAACTTCGCAGTATTTACAAAATAACAGACGCCGATCTGTTGTGAAATCATCATAGTCCCTCACAAATTGGTTTAAAATAGCACTTACACACTTTTTTCTATCAGGATTTTGAAGATGTTAACACGCTGTTAACTAGTAGACAACTGATTGTTGATGAAATGATGAATTATTAAACCTTCAACTTTCACAGGTTTTCCCGTTAACGCAATAGGGCCACTCAAACCCTGGTAATCCTCCTAGCACTTCCAAGTATTCTGGTATTTCGAAGCTTAACAACTAAGAAAGTACCTACCTATTCAAAATACAGAATGAATGAGTTTAGAAAGTTATTTACAATTTCTCGAAATTCCCAGACTGCTTGACGCAGTGAATCTGTACTAGATAACAAAAAATTGTATAAATATGCAATTTAAACACACAAATTATGCATTAATGCTCAAAATAATTAAAATATTCATTTATTACCAAAAATGTCTAAAATATGAATTTGCATATGCAAATATGTAAATGCATAATTTATTTAAGCCTACTAATAACTAATAACTATTATTTATTGATATCACAAATCGTTAATTTTTTGAAAATTTATTCAAACGCTAATTGCATATTTTGTGATGAGTTCCATCTACTATAATTAAATTAAACGTAACAGTAGTTTAAGCTACAATAGTTTGAAAGCTAAAAGTTTCCCTAGGCTTGCTTTTTGCTTTTTACGAGCAGGTTCAGGAAATGTCTGTTCAGAGAAGAATCTTCTGTGCAAAGCAATTTGCACAAAACCCATTGAAATCGAGTAGCCTTTAGAAATAAGTAACGGAAACTTTCGAAGAGTCCAAAGAAGAACTTTGTAAAAGTCTTGCATACGTATTTAATGTTATGAATCATTAACCTGTTGAGCTGAATACTGAAATTCAAGAACAAGTTATAGCTCGAATAAATGTAGCATGCAATGTTTATGCAGTCGTTAAAAGAAGTAAAATTTTAATTTTGGTAGTATATCCTAATCAGTTTGGTACCATTGCTATATTTCAGTTTAGTTCAGATGAAAATGTAATAAAAATATATTTTAAATTTGGTATATTTGGAAGTTATTGCTTTGTCAATTGTCAGATTTAAATTACATGACGGTAAATTATTTTTTATTAAAATTGTTCTAAAACATTCCATTACTACTTTAAAATTATATTCGTTGAACTGTTCATACATTATTTAAAAATATAAGAATCAAAGACATCTACGAGGGAAAGTCAGAATCTAAAGAGTCTTTTTTGCTTTCCCGAACGAGGGGTTGGCAACATTGCCTGTTCTTTCATAAACCATAACTTGAAAGTTTTTGTTTATTGTTTCATTGGGCGAGATCTAGGACACGGTTTTCCAAGTGTCTCTAAGCACTGAAGCTCTTAGCGTATTGAACACTCTAACTGTGAATTTTGCCTATCTGGGGTAGTTCCAACCCCGGTAGTGATTTTTAACATGTCACACATCGCAGTGGCACATGACCTACAGTTGTACTTCTTATCTGACAGAAGGCGCATTTTTCAATTTTTCCCACTAGAAAAATCACACCGACCGCAGCCAAGTTTGAACCCGCTTCCCTGGGATCTAAAGGCAAGTACGCTAACCGCTAGACCACTGAAGCTGGCGTTCTCGTATGTTTAGTGCAAATATTTAGCTTTCTAATCTGAATTAAGTCAATTCGTAATTATCTAGTTACGCCAAGGAAGAAATGCGGGCAGTGATACGTTTTCTTCACTCACAGGGAATGAAATCTGCAGAAATAATTCGCAGAACGCAGCAGCAGTATGGCGACAGTTGTCTAACCAAAAGCAGAATTTGTGATTAGAGATTATTTAAAACATGGGTGTCTGCGATGAAGAGCGTTCAGGCAGGCCTTCCACCGCAAAGATAGACATCAACATCAAGAGAGTCGAAGGAATGAATCGCTATAATCGGTGGGTCAAAATTGATGAAATTGCAACAAATTAAATGCTTATTAGACCTGATTCAGCATTTTTAATCGTCCACGACTCAATTTTTGAAAAGTTTGTGTTAGGCCACATGTGCCCAATCAAACAATCCATTGTATTACAGATCTTGGTTTCGAGCTATTAGACCACCCACGATATAGCCCTGAATTGGCACCAAGTAATTTCCACCTTTCTGGACCGTTGAAAGAAGAGATTCATTCGGATGAGAGGTTGTTGAAGCTGTGCGGGATTGGTTACGCATGAGATCAAAAACGTTTTTCCACGAAGGAATTGGAAAGCTTTTGAAGAGCAGGCTGAGTGTATTCAGGGTGTCCCATAACTCGCAATAAAACGCCTCGCAGCGCTGTTCAGCAGCGTATGTTAAATATAAAACACCTAACATATTTTTCGCAGGATAGTGTTTTCACAGTAAGCACGAAAAGAAATCGAAACTTGGCAACGTGTAATATGTAATATGTATGCTCTACGGGCAATATTTTTGCAGTTACTAAGGAAACTATTAAAAAATATCTATTACATAATTATTATTATCTAGGCCAGTCAACTCTTTTGATAACAAAAATCAACTATTAAACAACTCATTTCCACACCATCATGAGGTAGAGTTATCGCCGCATTCTTTTTAGGTAGATCCCAATAGGCCTAAACCCTAGCTGAATAAAGTAGTTATCCATCCTTTTTTGTATCTAAACACAAATTACTTACGAACAAAAAGTATTAAAAAAATGGACAGGAACCAATCAGAATTAAAAATTTTCTGTACATTAATGGAACTGTTCAAAATGATTACATTCTGCACATCTCACTGCAATTGAATTTTGTACTCGTTGAAGGATCTATCCGTTTACAGTTGAAACCGCTTGGTTGATACGATTTGTTAAATTGTCCACATTATTCACTGGTGTGAGATATACCACATCTTTCATATAACCCTATAAATATAAATCTAAGGACGTTGGATCAGGTGAACTTGGCGGCTAATCTATGGTACCCCACGACCAATCCATTGACCTGAAAAATTTTGAAGCCAATCTCGAACCATGATTCCATAATGGGCTGGAGCACCATCTTGTCGGTATCACATATTTTGCCTAAATATTTCCGAATAGTATTTGAAAATCATCATTTAGAAAATGTAGGAAATATTCAGCATTACCACGTTTTTGCAGAAAATAAGGATCAATTAAATAATTATTTTCTATACCTACCCAAACGTTAACACCGTATCGATAGTGATGACTTTGAACATGAGGGTTCCCATTTGCCCACACATAATTATTATGAGTATTTTAAACCTCATCCTGCGTAAATATCGCCTCATCTGTTCACAATATAAGATATTGCATATAATATTCGGATTTTCCTAACGCTGATTTGACAGCCATTCACAGTACTTAACGCGTGCATTATACTCCTGTGTTGAATTTTCGTGTTTCGAAAAGGATATAGGCCGTTGTCGTATATTATTCTGTGTACTGTTGATATTGGTACGTGTACAATCCGAGAAATTCTATGTACGTTTGCCGTAGGCTTCCGTTCAATTAAATCTAACACAGATTCTTCAATATTGGGTTGTGTTGCCATAATTGGCGACCACCACCACCTCTTTTTAGACTAACACTTCCTCTCTTTCTCTCTCTCGTAGTGGTTGATCCGTTCGTTAAATAACTGTGTAGTTTGGATGTTTCCTATTTGGATAGCATTCAGCCGCTCCATTACCACCAACCTCTCCAAGAATCCAACTCATGTCAGTGTACTTAACAAATGTGTATTCCATTAATGCAAGTGAAACGGAATTTCCAAAAAAGACAGGAAGGTGTGTTTGACAACTGTAAAATTCTGAACAGCAGTTTCAAATTAAATAGAAATTACTATCAGCTTTGCTTAGCTTTGTCTTGACGCATATCTAAATCTCGTGCGTTCGACAAAGTCTTAGGCTCAAAAATCTGCAATTTCAACTTGTGCAGAAGTCGTTTTCATTGTTAATATCTCAGTCTATTAATGAAGAACTACTTTCATGGATAATATCTATTAGTTTAGCTTGTGGTTAAAGACACGCAGCATCCGAATTTCAAACCTCAAGAAAATTGCGTAAAGGCACTAGCATACGAAAAATAAATATTTTAGCTGTTTTGTGTTCAGTATGCACTGCTGAACAACGCTAAGAGGCATTTTATCTCAACTTGTGCGGCATTCTGTAGAAGTAAGGGGGTTTATGCATGAAAAAGTCCTACATTTTAATCTTGTATTTATTAAATGTCTCTTTACATTTTCAATTTCCCTCGTATATTTAACACCGGTAATGGCCCAAATTGTTCTGAAACATTGAGTTTTTAGTTGGTTTTTATGGAAAAGATTGTAAAGATTGACACAATAAATAATGCCGACTGAATTATTGATAAATAAACGCGGTCGTAGGATATACATAGAAGTTAAAAGCTGCTTCGGAAGGTATGGAAAATATTAAAACATTAAACCATTCCGACACGATTCGTTTAGGTTATTTTTATGGAAGGGCATGTAATAATTAACAGATCAGATAAACGGATTGAATTATCGATAAATAAACTCAGTTACACCCTGTAAAGCTTTTTTGAAGATATCGAAATTGCGAAAATATTCATAAATTCCAAGAAACTTTGTTTTTAATTTACATTCGAGCTCAAATTACCATCTGAAAGTTCTTTTATAATTCATTCCTGAAAGTGGCAATTTCGTCGCCTTATTTACATTCTTTATTATATGAAATTTTAATATTTCATTTTAATTCTGAGGATGTTTAATAGTCATAATTCTGAAGTAGCTCCCCTTTCGCGTTGCTTTAATATAAAGTCTGCAATTTAAATCAGCTTAAGGATTGTTCGTATCGTGTGTTTTACGAGAGTCGAAGAATTAGTGCATAGGGAATACGTTTGTGTAATTTACAAAGAAAAGTTACGTAAAAGCCACAATACAACCACTCCGGCTAATAAACACTTGGTAAGGTAGTGCTCTTAAAACAAAGCATTATTCAAGAGAGTAACCGCATTTAGTGTCTTTCAAAGAATCAGCGTATATACGGTTTCGTTTTGTTTCGCGTTTCGCGGTGTAGACGATGAATTATTTATTTCTATTTTAGTTTAATGTCCAGGTATTATATCTCTCTAACTGTACGTTTACGTGTAGCACTACATCCTGCAGGTGTACTGAATTATCCGAGATTTATTTTCGCGCACTGCAAAAGCAAACGCTGGGAAATTTATCGCTTAATACTGGGACGCCGGAATATTTAATAATGTGACAGATGATAATTTTATAAATTGCTTTACAGGCGCGCCTTAACAAGTGTATGAAAAGAAAAATTAACCCCTCGTTGCCTTTAGATTACGACTGTCAGCAAAAATGAATGAGATACCTGCTATTAGGAGGAATAATAATATTATTCCATAAATCGTATTAACAATAATATAATAGAATCGTAATTTTAAAGCAATTTGTTAAAATACCATTAATAGTTTTAAAATTACAATATTCTCAAGGAAACCGCATAAATATTTGAACAATATGGTACAACAGCATGGTCTACCCTTACGTGTGCAATTTCAATAATTATACTGCATAAAATAATAATACATTGTCAGTTTAGTAATGGCATACATACTTTAAAAATAGGAACAGAAACGTTCTAAATATTTCAGCGTTGCATCGTTCTGCTGATAGAGGAATCGATTTTCTTTAAACTTCGCGTGAAACATATAAAGTTGTACTTACTGTAAATCTAGTGTCATTGTGTCCGTAAAAGTGTTAGCAAAAACTTAAAGCGTGAGCAGAATTTTAAACGTAGAAAAGGCTTTGCGAATGGGTTGTAACTCATTTCCATTCAAATTTCGCGAAAAGAAAATTTGGAATATACCATAAACCGATTTTTAAATATGCAATCTGAATTGTGATTTGAATTTAAATTGTTTAAGTTGACGTTACGACTAATATTAAAATATTAACAAAGATACCAAGTTTCCTAAAACGGCCTAAGTAAATTATCTTGGCCGAAAAATTTTATTGGTTAGTAAGGTTTTAGTAGGCTTGTAATGTATTTTCTATTTTTCATTTGTAAAAATTAAGATGAAGTAAGACAGGAAAGTGTGGAAGCCCTACTGTGTTTATTTGTGTAGCTGCAAACTGAAGTGTGCAACTTGTACCTACAAGTCAACGTTAATATTAATATCTTACCTCCAAACCAGATCAGTTTCAAACTCAAGAACATGACCTTATACTCACAACTTCACGACATTTAACTCGAGATTTTGAATTAAATTTTAACTAAAATTTTAGTATGACGCTAATCCATTTGAAATTTCAATATTACGTACCCTGCACTTAAATTTTCAATTGTTATTGAAATTTGAAAATATGAAATTTGATAAAAGTCAGAAGAAGATCAAAACTTCCGACTTTAAACTTGCTGTTTTAAAGTTAAAGTTCCAGGACTTTATCTAAAACGTGCGGCTATAGCTTAAAACTTGTGATTTCCAATTCAAACGCAAGGTCACAGGTTTGTATATGGCATATCGACATGAAATTTGATAGAAGTCCAAAACTTGACATAACTTCAGATTTTAAACATGCTGTTTTTATATCAAAGTGGGAGAACTTTACTTAAAATTTACGACTATAGCTTTAAACCTGTGATTTCAAATTTAAACGCAAGATCACAGGTTTGAATACGACCCATCGAAATGAAATTTGATAAAAGTCAGAAGAAGGTAAAACTTCCGACTTTAAACTTGCCGTTTTAAAGTTACAGTTCCAGGACTTTATCTAAAACGTACGGCTATAGCTTAAAACTTGTGATTTCCAATTCAAACACAAGGTCACAGGTTTGCATACGGCATATCGAAATGAAATTTGGTAGAAGTCTAAAACTTCAGACTGTAAACGTGCTGTTTTTATATCAAAGTGGGAGAGCTTTACTTAAAATTTACGACTATAGCTGTAAACCTGTGATTTCTAATTTAAACGCAAGATCACAGGCTTGAATAAGACCTATCGAAATGAAATTTGATAAACGTCAGAAGAAGATAAAACTTCCGACTTTAAACTTGCTGGTTTAAAGTTAAAGTTCCAGGACTTTATCTAAAACGTACGGCTATAGCTTAAAACTTGTGATTTCCAATTCAAACACAAGGTCGCAGGTTTGCATACGGCATATCGAAATGAAATTTGATAGAAGTCTAAAACTTCAGACTGTAAACGTGCTGTTTTTATATCAAAGTGGGAGAGCTTTACTTAAAATTTACGACTATAGCTGTAAACCTGTGATTTCTAATTTAAACGCAAAATCACAGGCTTGAATACGACCTATCGAAATGAAATTTGATAAAAGTCAGAAGAAAACAAAAATTCCGACTTAAGCTTGCTATTTTAAAGTTAAAGTTCCAAGACTTTATCTAAAATTTACGGCTATAGCTTAAAACGTGTGATTTCCAATTCAAACTCAAGGTCACAGGTTCGCATACGGCATATCGAAATTAAATTTGCTAGAAGTCTAAAACTTGACATAACTTCAGACTGTAAACATGCTGTTTTTATATCAAAGTGGGAGAACTTTATTTAAAATTTACAGCTATAGCTTTAAACCTGTGATTTCTAATTTAAACGCAAGATTACAGGCTTGAATAAGACCTATCGAAATGAAATTTGATAAAAGTCAGAAGAAAACAAAAATTCCGACTTAAGCTTGCTATTTTAAAGTTAAAGTTCCAAGACTTTATCTAAAATTTACGGCTATAGCTTAAAACGTGTGATTTCCAATTCAAACTCAAGGTCACAGGTTCGCATACGGCATATCGAAATTAAATTTGCTAGAAGTCTAAAACTTGACATAACTTCAGACTGTAAACGTGCTGTTTTTATATCAAAGTGGGAGAACTTTATTTAAAATTTACAGCTATAGCTTTAAACCTGTGATTTCTAATTTAAACGCAAGATTACAGGCTTGAATAAGACCTATCGAAATGAAATTTGATAAAAGTCAGAAGAAGACAAAACTTCCAAGTTTAAACTTGCTGTTTTAAAGTTAAATTTCCAGGACTTTACCAAAAATGTACGGTTATAGCTTAAAACTTGCGATTTCCAATTCAAACACAAGGTCACAGGTTTGCATACGGCACATTGAAATGAAATTTGATAGAAGTCTAACATTTGACGTAACTTCAGATTTTAAACGTGCTGTTTTTATATTAAAGTGGGAGAACTTTATTTAAAATTTACGACTATAGCTTTAAACCTGTGATTTCAAATTTAAACGCAAGATCACAGGCTAGAATACGAACTATCGAAATGAAATAAAAGTCAGAAGAAGACAAAACTTCCGACCTTAAACTTGCTGTTTGAACTTTAAAGGTTCAGTACTTTATCTAAAATTTACGGTTATAACTTAAAACTTGTGATTTTAAATTCAAACTCAAGATCACAGGTTTGCATACGGCATGTCCAAATAATATTTGATAGTAGTCTAAAACTTGACATGAATTCAGACTTTAAACTTGCTATTTCTATATCGAAGTGAGACAACTGTACTTAAAACTTACGGCTATAGTTTGAAACCTGTGATTTCGAATTCAAACTCAAGTTCACAAGTTTGAGCACGACGTATCGAAAGAAAGACTTTAAACTTGCTATTTCAATATTACAGTTTAGTAAACTTTAATTAAAACTTATGAATGTAGCTGTAAAATTGTGATTACGAATTCAAACTTAAAATCACAAGTTTGAATATGACACATGGGAATGAAATTTGATATTTTATCGTAGAAACAATTCTAAATCGTGAATGATATATTTTAAAAAGAAGCTGAATATGTGGAATTTAAACTTACAAACTTACATTTAGATTAATATCTCTCGATTTTGAAATTAAACCTGGAGCATTTAAATTCAAAATGTTGTTTTGAAATTCGTGATCTCGATCTAAAACTCTAGATTTTAGCTTTGGCATTTGCTATTTTGACTTTCACTTAAAAACTGTGACTAATACGCAAGACACTAACTTTAAACTTGAGATTTCCACAGTAAAACTCTGAATCTGCATCTTAAACTCAAGCTCGTAATTGTCAAGACTAAGATTAACTTTCGGCTTTCAGAGCACGTGCTGTAATCCTTCTGAAGATGCAAGCTGTGTCTTGCGAAACGTTAACAGTAAACAGGCATATACCGATTAATATTTCTTGTGATGACAAACAATATACATCAATAACAAATCCTTGTCCGCCCCAAGGTACACATGTTTAAGCAGGCCTTAACCTAGTACTTACCCTTGTCTTGGTATAAAAGGAGAAAGTATTTTTGTTCTGGCAACTAGATATACTAAGCAAAAATCCTTGTCCCTCTCAAGGTACAATAAATCTAGACACAAATAATCTGGCTGAGACACTTCCGACAAGTAATCGTGCAGTAAGATAAGCGCCAAATCTGTCTTACTTGATTATGCTGGGTGTTACTCCTAAATTACGACGGTGTCTAAGTCGAAAGTTAATCTTAGTTTTGATAATTCAAGAAATTGCGAAAGCTTCATACAATATATGTATATCTAGCTGGTTATATTTGTCCTGTTTTTAAATTAATGATCTTAATCTCAAATTCGAGGCGTTGATTTAAAACTTAATCTGGTGACATGAATTTGACTTTATATATTTGAAAACTTTGAATTTAAGTTTTCAGTTGTAACTTGACTCAAAACAACATTATAACTTTAGATTCAAAATGTATACTTGAAATTTTAGGGTTTGCCTTAACATTTAATATTTAAATTTAAAATAATATGTAGATTTTAAACTTAAAATTTCCCCTGCAACATCCGGATTTAGATTCAAGATGTAACTTGAAATCCGTGATTCGACTTCGTAAGATCCATACTGCTATTTTTTGCTCCTGTGGAGCTCAAGAAAATGTAAAATTTTAGAACTTTACCTTATAGTTGAATATTTGTTTCTAAATTCGAGATCTATACACTTTAGTGAAATTCGAAATTTCGGCTAAAATTTCACTATTACAACTCGCGGTTTCGGCTTTACATTATTTTTGCGATTTTAAATTCAAAATTACCGTTTAAAGCTCTAGATTGCGATCTAACATGAAAGACTTTGATGTTAAGCTTGCAATTTTGATTTCAAATTTTTAAATTAAACTTAAGTTGGTGACTTTAAACTTAAGATTTTGTCTTAAAATCAGTGATCTTGGCTTAAAACTTGAGAAATTGAGTTTGGATTTAGTAGTTTACTGTAGACTGCCAATTCAAATAGCAAACTGTAACGCGCAAATCTGTCTTAAAGTAGGTTTAAATGTAATACAAGACGTTGAAGTAATGGAAAATATGATCAACAGGTTTGCTTTAATGTTCAGAATAAATAAACTGCATGTACATTATTATAATAACGTTATTACCTACTGTTTATTAGATATTATCAAACAAGAAAAATATGCTATTAAACGACCCAAAAATCTGTTTTAAGAGTGGGTTCAAAGGTGAATGTAATACAAGACATTGAAATAATGGAAAATTTTATTGTTAGGTATAAATTATTAAAGCAACGTTCTGTTTGTTTAATTGACTGCGTTTTTTATTCTATTTTTAAAAATCAGTGCTCGTATAAATAGCATCATAGTTAGAAATTGTAGTAATAGCGATAAATGTGTGATTGATTGATTTTTGATTGAGTGAGATCTAGAACGGGGTTTTCCAAGAATCTCTATATACACTCTAATTATACAATTTACTTATCTGGAGTAATTCCAACATCACTAGTGATTTTTATTGTTTTAGATGCGATAGTATTATTTTGCTAGTAAACTTGTTGCAAATTATTTATACAGGGTGTTAATGAATTGCAGAGACAAACTTCTAGGGCTTAAAGTATACATGAAAACAAACATTTTTTGTTAATAAATGTATGGTCAAAAGTGTTTCCTTTCAGGGATAGAGCTTGTCAAAGATTCTTTAACAAGCGCCTAAATGTAGGCAACTCAATTTACTACGTACTATTTGTTTCCATAAAGACGGAAATTAATACAGGATATATAAAGCCCACTTTGCCACTTTTAAAATTTATCCTGTATTAATTTCCGTCGTTATGGAAACAAATAGTAGGTAGTAAATCGAGTTGCCTACATTTAGGCGCTTCTTAAAGAATTTTTGAGAAGCTCTATCTCTGATAGGAAACACTTTTGACCATACATTTATTAACAAAAAATGTTTGTTTTCATGTATACTTTAAGCCCTAGAAGTTTGCTCCTGCAATTCATTAACACCCTGTATATAGGTTCTGATATTTAAATATAATTTTAAAAGACCGTGTGCTTCACGTTTAGTATTATATTTAATTGCAGTGCAATAACATTTTTCAGTATGAAGACGAAATTAAAATATTGATAAAATTAAAATTGAAACGACCGATTGACAATTGATTTTAAATTCAAATATCCCATCGGGATTTTATTGTAAGAGTTTGGCAAACACTAAAATTCCATTTTACTGCCTCCAGAATTAACATTTTCCAGCCATAAAATAAAAACCAATATCGCGTCTTCCCCACTTCAATACAATATCACTTTATTCTCGCATCTTACATTTTAATCAACTCATTTCAGATTCCGCTTCAAAAGAACTTCTTGCATAATGGAATCCTGGCTAGTTGACGTAAAAAGAGTGCGAATTCCCAGGCCGAAATTTGGCAGCAATGGCCGATGCCACCCTTATCCTTCCGAACCTCCCAAGGACTACTTCTACGACGATTCGAGACCCGAGGACCTGAAAGTTAGGACCACTTTGAACACATCCTCCAGTTTAGCGAAAGCCACGGAGGACCTCAGAAGAGCTATTCAGGAAAAGTTATAATGAAGGGATTGCCAGGGATTTCTTTATTGGATGTTGTTAGTGTTTAAGGCCTTTATTGTTCAGAATTACGATTAAGCATATTATTTTAGAGTACTTTTAGGATTCTAGATTTAAGAGCAGCAAGCTTGAAACATGGCAATTTCAGAAGAAAGTTCAAATAATGAATACACGTTCATTGAACTATACCTGCAAGCTTGTAAACAAATTTTACTACATCCATCAATCACGCAATTTCGCTTTCTTATTTCAGCCTTTCAGTACATTGGACTCTCGGACTGCACGTGCCCACCCACCAACTTTTCGTTAGGATTTGTCAGCTGTCACGAAAGTATGACAAAGGAGATGAATGTTTTGAAAAGTTGTAATACAATTAATTTTCTGAGAGTGAAATGTGATATGTTGAATGACTAACGGTTTCTTCGAATTAGCATAGCTGTCTTGATTTACAAGAGTAATGGACTGTGGCAGAAAAAGAGAGTTAAATTGGCCGCGTTTGAGCAAAAAATAGAACAGAAAATAAAGATTCCGAATTAGTTCCATTACATGTATCTGATAAACATAACTGTGCTCAGATGAGCATTTGTCGCCTCTTAAATGATTTTTGTAACCTACACCTTGAAGTTGAATGTCCTACCTGTTGGTAATTATAACACTAATAATATTTTTATCATATATGCATCATTTATCTTCAGGTTCGTTTAGTATCAACGAAGTTCCAATATTTATTTGCTTGTCCTAATAAATATCCGTTTTCAGAAAGGGAACAAAATATGGATGTTAATAAAATAAGCTGTAAACTTTTATGATATTGGAAAAATATAAAATTATTCTATACTAGTAGTAGATCAAGTGAATGTTTTTATTGCATATGTAAACTGCCATAAATATACCACTTTGAGCATCACAAGGTATACTCGTAGTTAGAAGAGTTCTAAACTTGCTATAAAGGGAATTTTAAAGAGTTACTTCTAAGTATGTTAGTTGAGAATGTTTAATTAAGCTAAACTTTATTTTAACACTACAACTTGATTTGTAGATACAATATACTATATTTTGTATATAGCTGTGATATATAATTATGACGAAATAACAATATTGTAATCAGTATGTTACTATAATGTTTAAATAAAATAATAATGTAATGACCTTGTTATTCAATATTTTAAGCAATCATAATAATAGACACTGACTTAAAAAGTTCTATGGGGGCGCTAAATAAAACAAGCCGTGCTGAGGCTAGGTGTTGTAATAGGGAAGGCGGTCATGGTGGGGGTTGGAAAAAAGTCTCTAAAACTGAGAAATAAAAATAATTGATACTTAAAATTTTTATCTGTTTCGCTTATTTTTTAGAAGATACTTCGAATGCGAACCGCATAGGTAAATTCTATGGGACAATCGCCCCCACTTAGTCGGTGTCTGTGACCATAGTTTGAATGCTTGATATTTGCCTTTGTAACTGTTTAGAGGAAAGTTTCAGCAGATAGTTCCTAATAGAGTATGTGGAATAAAAGTATAGAAATCAGAGAATACCCCTGAATAATACCTCGGAATGTTTCAGTAACATATTTGAATAATAATGTGTGTATTTATTTCGTAATCATCAAACGTTGTTGTTAAGTTGAATAATTTTAGTAATTTTATAATTTATTCTTCAAACAGAAATGAGTAGCAACAATTGAATAGTTGCATGAAATGTATTTTAGGAAACATTCTTCTTCTTTCCTGAAGCAATGTGAGGTTATATGTGCTTCTTAATAATTAAGTAGGTTTTTTGATTGGCTTAAGCTATTTGCCACCTTCAGTGACATGTTTCCTGTCTGTTAACAGTACCTTTAAATTATTTACAAATATCGTAACTTTACAAAATTTCTTTAAGAAAATGCTAATGCAAGAGAAAAATATTAATTGAACCTTTTGCAGTTGCTATCGATTTTTGTAATAGCCGAGAACCAGTGAATTTTTGTGATATAGCTAAATTCAATCCCATGGCAAAATTCAATCTGGATCTGAGTTTCGATAACATACACTAAAACCTTCGTCGATTCAGCTGCTATCTATACAAAATTCAAAAACAGTGTTTACGAATCACTTGTTTTCATCACCCTCATCCTAAAATATAGAATCGTATTGTATAGTATGATCTTACAAAAGATAATATTATATGAGAAAACCAATAGAGGTACATAAGCACCATCCACTGGATATGCAGGGTGTTAATGAATTGCAGGAACAAACTTCTTGGGCTTAAAATATACATAAAACAAACATTTTTTGTTAATAAATGTATGGTCAAAAGTGTTTCCTCTCAGGGATAGAGCTTCTCAAAGATTCTCTAACAAGCGCCTAAATGTAGGCAACTCAATTTACTACCTACTATTTGTTTCCATAATTTCCATATATGAAATTCCCGCCTCTTCTCTCTCGACGTCGAAAAAGCCCTGTCAGAAGCGATCCAATCTTCAGGGGCGTACCAGCGAATTGTTCTCGCTTCCCGAAAATCTTAGGAACACACCAGTTGTGCCTCTCTCTGCTCCCTACCGAACAACATAGGAGAAATTCTAATTGTGTGATGAAAATATTTATCTTTTTTCAATTTTTAATCTTCAAGTTTCAAGTGAAAACATTTTTTTTTTCAAAATACGACGTAAAGCGACCTTCAGTCAGTTGTCCTTTCTTCTTTTGGTTAAGTAAAGGGTAATCATAAATTGCATTAAATTGTAAACTCTGACGCAACTGGCTGCTAAGAAATTAAATATCGCAAGCCACTTACGGCGAGCCTTTTTCAGTTCGAACGTTCCAGCAAAATCTTGTATTATTGAACCATAAATATTACCATTTTCCATGTAATCGTTATAATTTTTGTATCATGTCAGTAAACTAAAAGAATTTGAATTATATTTGTCATGAAATTTGCAAACTTTGCAAGCTTTAGATGTAAGAGGAGGCACAATAAAGGTGAGGTACGCCTTTTTCCACCTATCCTGTTGTGGGTCGATGAAAAAGCTCGTTTGGCACGTAACAAACATACTATGCATTTAAGAAAAATTTCGGAGAAGGTGAAATCATTCTGCGGAACTTGTGACCAAATAGTGAAAAAAGGTCTTAAATTATATCCATACAAAAATGTGAGTTTTGAGAAGAATAATAATTATTCTTCTCAAAACTCGCTTTTTTGCGCTTGTTAGAATCGGACAATTATTGTTACTGTCCGATTCTAACAAGCGCATATTTTATTGTCACTAGTTCACAAATCACTTAATGAATGACGGCGAATTACTTAAAACAGAACATTTTTTTCAAATGTAGCCTGGTTTATCTTTCTGGTTATCTGAATACACAAATAATGAGAGTGTGGAGTGGAGATAATCTTCATGTATTTCGTGTATTGGATTCATATCATTTAAGCGTTTTATTATTTTACAAAACGTACCCAAATTTCTGGCTGGTTCAGAAGGTATTTAATAATATAGGAAGACGTGCGACTTTCGTTTACGAAATAATGCAACCATTTTCGAAAACTTGCGTTGGCTGTACTAAACTACAGTTATCTAGCATGAAGACTATTAAAAATGTTTTGTTATCAGAATTACCAATTTATATATGAAACAAGAGAAAGCTTACGTTACAATAAAAATTATGTGATGCACTGAGTATAAACAAATTGATGTTTGGTGTACTACATATTATAAAATTGGAACATTTATCTGATGTAGCGATTTTATGCGGTTGTTTAATGTCTTTAAGATTAGCGGTTATTGAAGTATAGATTATGCTTTCATAAATTGTGATCCTGTTAGTGGTAGATTACTTTGATTGTCCTAACAAAAACCTCAAAGGATGGTTGTGTCTGGTTGATAGGTATTCCATTAATAGCAGGTTTTGTGCTATGGATCTCTAGTATGTCTTAATTCCGCAGCTCAATAAGAAACTACTACTTTTTTCTGTAATTGGAGCATCTAGTTCATAAATTCCATGAATTGTCTTTTTAAATACTCTATTTTTAGACATAATAACATAAAAAAGTCTCTGTTACAAGAGTACCTTATACTAGCATAGGCAAATAAACACGTAAACAAGTGTTTATTTGCCTATGCTTATAGGCAGCAGCAACTAATAATTTAACATCACCGAAAAGTTATTGTAACGAATGCACGTTTGCCAAAGAATTTAAAGAGGCTTCCAAATGATAATGTTTGAAATTGATGATAATAGTCAAACATACTGTGGAAACTCTTGTGTCCCGTAAACGTCACTTTTGCGCATAATTACAATTTGTAAACTGAAATAGCCATCATTGTAGCAATTGAACTCTCAAATAGTTATTAAAAGTTATAAATTGCATGGCTTAAAAAAGGACGTATGATTTGCATTCCATGGATAACTTTCATCGAAAACTTTGTAGATCATAATGGCTGGGCGATTAAGCTATGAACAGTTTCTTATACAGATTTATTTATAGCCTGCTACGTGTAGTATTAAGCATGTGGTAGATATCTCTATTAATGAAGAAGACTAAAGTGTTTAAATCATTTTATAAAACTTTTTAATCGTGTTAAACTTAAATGTTAAAGACATTAACAATATTAAGATAGTATTGCAGTAATCAATTGTATCTTTCAGTATTCTGGAATATCTGAATTGATAGTTTGTGTAAGGAGTGGTTCACACATATAAAGGAATACAAATAATATTTTAGTTAAATCAAATCAGAAGTACATTTTGTATAACCATCACGCTCGTGCTTTATAATAACTAATTCAAAGACTAAGTCGTCAAAGTATAAAGTAATCCCTAACTATAATTTAAAATTTACTTAATAAATTGTAGTAACTCACCGAATCAGAATAATCTGGTTGATGTAAGGCAGTCGCACTTCCAGACTGGGATTCTCCGGGACTAGAGTGTCTCCTACTCCTGTTTCCCGCAGGATTGTCTTCATCTCCGCTCGTGTAATCCTTAAAGGTACAATGCAATTAATTTCGGCGGAATTGTTGCCAGTTAGTAACATGGAATGAAAAACACCGATAAGATTTATTTTACTGCTAGCAAGTACCACAATGATGAAGGAAAACGCTATTAGAATAGAAGTGCAAGTGAAAGTGTGATAGAAACATGTAGTGCTTAGTGCTCTAAAATCCTCAAAATAAATCTCAGTACAAGAAAGAATTAAAAATTACCATAATTTTCCCCTTGATAATTTTCACTGAGATTTATTCGAATCTACAGTCTACGAAGAGAGAAGAAAGTAGATAGGCACTTTACATAGATATAAGGATTTTATGTAAATTTTAAAGGGTTAATAATCACCTGAGTGGGATTATCTTCATCTTTCAGTTCTGTTATTTTTCCTGCCGGCCACACATTGTTGGTGGCACTCGCGGGGCGACGAGGCGTTCTAAAATACCAAGAATGATTACCCATTTTGGTTTTAGTTAATTTGATATGTTCGAGAGTAACTTTTGGTTTAATCTTTGTGTCAACAAAATAGCGTTCGTGTAATGTTAAAAAAATCAGGATAAAAAGATGTTTTGTTAGATACTTATAACATCAAGATAGAGAGAAAGAGAGCATTAGATATCTGAGCTCACCTTTGCACCCGATCGGCAATTCCCATACCCAAACCAGAATCTTCACTAGGCGAGCGATACTCATCGTCGCTATAACACCCTAAACCTGGTTCAACATTGGACACCTGTTCCTGGAACCACCACCACACCACTATCAGCGACCTTACATTAAGGTAAAGCTCTCAAAAAGTCTTTTTGGGAAAAATTAGCTCTAAAGAAAATCTATTCTATAGAACACTAAACTAACATGTAATCTACTGCCATACGCCACGGATATATCGAAAAGTAAGTAACAAGCATTATACCAGATAGCAGAAAGTTCAATCACTTTTATTCGCAGGCAAAAATGATTAAACCGGCTCCAGTAAATCGATATAGCAGAAAGTAGAGGAACAGGCAGGAAATTGCGAGATGATTCGAGCAGAACTTGTAAACATGTCAAGGGCAAACACTGTCATCTTTAGACTTTTTGGCACCACATATTTCTATCACTAGAATGTAAATTAGCAAAATGGTGAGTTGTACGTGGGAGGTGAATGAGAGTGAATAAAAAATGGTGTTACGTTCCAAGAAATGTGTAAAGTGAACATTAGCGAAAGTGGAAGGAACTACAAAAACTATCAGGATTTAAGAATAGCAATAACAGACTTACCGATTCATGGAATGTGTGCATGTAGGTGGTATTGTTTGACTCCGATAACGTAGCTTTTCTCTGGATAAAAGAACAATAAGTTAGACTGAAAAAATTACAGTAATAACAGTAACAATTATAAATGTATAAGAAAATTTTCTTAGATTGTCTACAGTTTATCCTCGAATCCGAACGACAGAAATTCCAGAGAAGGTTTTTAGCATTAAGATCCCACGATTGGAAGCCGGATTGGGAAATTATGTGTGGTGTGTTATAGACAAGACTGCATAGTAGTCCTTAGGTTTCGAACCCAAGCCAGAATCAACGTTTTACTCAGAAAGCGGGCGATCTACCAACTGAGCTACCACCACACCTAACCATTGCTTTAGTTCTACTTAATTCATGTAATCGATATAATATAATAACATCTTAGTTAGAATGATCATCAAGGACTTACAGGTTATACATAAATAGAAGTGTTGTAACTAATTATTTTGACATTTTTGATAATTTTAAATAATTTCACCCAAATTTATTTTTTAGCTACTTTCTGCGCTGTTTGGTTTCTCTTATATTTATGTCTATTATTTATTTACCGTTTTTCATTCTCTTTACCATGTAATTCATTTCTCTTCTCTTTCTCATTCCGTAACTGTACGTTGTTTTCTTCTTCTTCAGTTCTTTGGTTTCTTACCAAATTCACACATGCTTCCTGAAGTAAGTAATTCCAATTCCATGTAAATAATAATGGGGGTTCAAAAATAAAATTACATGGAGATGGCCATGATTTGATAAACGTATGTAATTTTTTAAATAGCAGAGTGTAAATTAAAAGCTTAGGTTAGGCAAACCATCTAACAGAACGGTTATGGGTTTGCTTGCTGTATAGTTTCAAACTATCACGCGGGTTCAATGTAGTTTAGTTTAGTTATACAGGATGTTTAAAAAATACGTTTGGATATTTTACCTACTTATAGATTTCAGCAATATAAACAAAAAAGTCGTAATAAACATGGATTCGAAAATCAAGAGACAACCAAATTATTTACGTAGAGTAGGATTGCAGAATCGTATTTATCACGTCTGCTATGGAAGTGGATAAAACAACATTTGTTTGAGTTTTTGTAAGTGTCAATATTGTCGTTGTTGTTGTTGAAATATGTATACAAACGCGGCATTTCATGTATGGTAAGGCCAATGGTAGTTCTTATGAGGCACGCCGCTTGTATGCCGAAACATTTCCGAACCGGACACTTCCGTGTGACAATATTTTACAAATTTGCATCAACGTTTATCCGAAGTTGGCTCATTTAAGTCAAGAACCGGTTGTAGTGGTCGGCCTAGATCAGTTTCTATTCCTGAAGTTTCAAGGAGGATTGAAGAAAATTCAGGTACCAGTAATAGAAGACGTTCTGCCGAAATAAATATTACCGCTTCCCTAATGTGAAGAATGTTACGTGAGGCACAAATGTACCCATACCATATTCAAAGCGTACAGGCTCTTATTGTGCCTGACAAGAGTTGCGGAAAACGCAAACTTTGTTATTGAAGTCTTATTTACTGACGAAGTTAGTTTCACAAGAAATGGCATTGTTAATTTCCACGACAGCAAATGTTTGGTCAGATGAAAACCTTCATGCTATTACTGAATCGAATCATCAACAACGATTTTCAATTAACGTTTGGCTTGGTCTTTCTGGAGACCATATGACAGGACCTTTTCTTCTTCCGAACCGTTTGACTAGCCAATTGTATCTTGACTTTTTTCGTATTGCCCAACTCTTTTTTCTTTCTTCTTTGAGATTGTTTTGTTAATTTATCTATCTTTCTTAAAACATCTCTGTTTTTAGAGCTTCTTTTCGTCTCGAATATTCTATTATTAAATAACGCATCTTGCTGTTTCTGCTAAATTTTAAATGGTGAATGTGATATAAACCAATTCGACTTCTATCGAGTAACATGAAATAATTACATAGCAAAGTTCATTTTAATTTTATGTCCTTTTTTTATACCTTGGTTTGCTGATCTATCTACCATTGCTTCAGTAATTTTTTCTTTTCCCTTCTTTATATCTGGTGTATTTTATTTCATGTACTTCTTATTTGTTTATCTTTACTTTTACTTACATATTTCCCCTAGTTCTATTTTTGTATTCTTCCTATGTTATTTTTTTTTCTATTTATATTGTTGTTCGGATTGCCTAACATATTTAGTTTGTAATAATGAACTTTGAACTGCCAGTCAATTTTTCCTGGGTTTGAATTTGGTGTATATCTAAAAGTTTGATGTTATTTTACATTTTTACTACCAACAAGCTATCACAACTGGACGCTTAGAGAAACATATGCGTTAGAACAGAATGAAACGTCAAAGTTTATAGTTGCTAACCTAAACTTTAGGTCATTACTGCCATTCCTGTATTTAAAAAAATTTTTTTTTGAGTATGTAGCGTGCAGCTAATAATATCAAAATTTTGTATTCATCCCACAATATAAACAGATAATTCTCAATGTCCATACTGTTATTACACAAGTGTGTAGTGGTAAGTCAATCGGCGGAGGGCTCATTTTCTAGACAAATCGTCCATGATAGCTTGGGTTAGATTTCCTAGCATTACCACGGCAAATAATTAAAATATTGTGCTGCAACCCGCCATACGCAATTCTCCGATTCGGTGGCAACCGCAGGGTTTTAATTCCAGAAACCTTCTTTGGAATTTCTGTTGTACAAGTTTGATGTTCAACTGTAGGTCAGCCGTGTTTCCAACTTAGTGCTGAGGAGAAGCACGCTGCAGAGAAGAGGCCGACGTCCAGCAGCAGGACGAAAAGGCTGTTAACAATACTGTTGCTACCGCTTTTATATGATTAATATGTTAAAACTCAATTTCGTATTCGTTTTACAGACTTTCGTTTTGTATCTCCTTTATTTGTCTCGTTATTAATGTTTTGCTCTTTTCCCTATTTATTCCCTTTAATATCTATTCAAACTCGTGTTCTCTTTCCAATATCGCTCCTTTGCTTATTACTGATTCTCACAGTGAATTAGGGTGGGTCAAATAATCTTTTCGCGGATAATTTCAATTTGTTTTATGCAATTTCAAACGATTGAACGCTAAAAAAACAATTTTATGAAATTAATCATAGATTTATATAGTGCCGTTAATGCCGTTTCCTAGTTAACTGAAGTGTAAATGGACAGTATAAATCACGCGTTTATTGCGTTTTAGTGAATTTTTATGGAAGCATAAATGAGCCACTTATTAATTTGAGTTATTGCTACTTTTAATGTCCATAGTTTCTGTGTTAGAACTGAAATTTTCGATCTCATAGTAATACTTCAGAAAAGTAGAAATTCCAAGTTTAGCTTGACGCTTATAAAGGTAGCATTCGGATCTAAGCAGTTGCGACCTGGCAGTCACGGCCCGGCAGCCGCGACCCATTGCCACTGCTGTGCGGCGCTGCCACAAGCTTTCGGATACCAGCGACCTTGGTGGCCCGGGCAGCGACTGCCACGTGCAATAGTCAAGCAGGAGCCAGTGCGAACACAGTTGTGCATTCTGGTCGTGTTTTAAATATCAAAACTTTTATTTATTTTATTTTATTTTATATATTATTTATTATAACTTTTAACTATTATGTCTGACAACTTAAATAAACGAAAGCGAGAACTCGTGGAGCGACTGATAGAGGACGAAGAAGAGGATGATGAAATAATGTTGCTACTTTCGTTAAAGAGGAATGAAATCGATTCATTATACACATCCAGAGTTGATGAGGGCAGCTATCAAATCCTGATAAAACGGCACTTAAATCTAAAGCAGCGCGACCATACTGCCTCCGGAGCGGCTCGGCGGCGCTGCCAAAATCGCGCTGTGGCCACGCACCCCGGCCGCGCTGCACAGTCGCTTGCATCGGAAAGCGTTGCATACAAATCCGTTTAAGCGGTGCGCGCGACCACGGTCGCGACTGCTTAGATCCGAATGCTACCTTTTAGGTTTGTAACGAAAAATTTTTTATTTTAACTTTGAATTCTTAGCTTCGTTTGTAATATAAATTTTGATTTCGAAGTTTCTTACTATAATTTTCGGTTAGTTTCCAAATATGGAGAACTTTAACCACGTATAGCTGAGGATATTACTGTTTTTCGGTACTGTTACGGAGATATGGGGTTTTTATATCAATTCACTACAATGTAAGCTCTTTTATTTCTTTTCCGATTGGGATAAACTTCGTTGTTTTTCAAAGCCAACAGTCCAGTCGAGAAAATTATAGAATTGAGTGTGAAATGTGGATGAAATCTGGCCCAGAAGTGAAAAGTCGATTTATAAATGTATAAATTAGAGTATATCTTCTTAACGAGATTATTATTTTGTAGCTTCTGAACCAGTAGGTACTATGTTTTGTAAATAAAAATTTTTATAATTTGTTTGAAAATTTAATATTTAAGGAGTTACCTAAAAAAGTTTCGAATAAAAATAGCAATTTAAAAACGTTCACCTAATTTCCAAATTTTTAACCCAAATTTTTCACTTCTGTGTCAAATTACATCGACTTTTCATACTCGACTGGAAATTAAGCTTGTACTGTTAGCTTTCCAAACCAATGTAATTTATCAAAATAGAAAAAGAAACAAAAAAGTTATTTACATATTAGTTGATCGTTTTAAAAAACTTTGCTGCTCCATATCTCTCTAACGGGGCCGAAATTTTAAAACAGTTTACTAAGTGTTGTAGGGACTAAACAACCTCAGCTGTAAGTGATTAAAGTTTTAAGTGCAGGTTTAGAATCACCCTGTATCGCCCTATATTCGAAGTTGTAAATCAAACAATAAGAATAATCACAATTCAACCAAAGTGTTTTAAACATAATCTCAAATATACAAATGTTTTAAGTAATCGTCAGTGGCGGCTTGTACTAAAGGGCACAAGGGCACGTGCCCACCCAACCACCAAGATAAACAGAAAGAAATTCGCATGTAATTCAGTGCATTATTTTAATTTCATTATTTTAACGATGGTATCAAATTTTCCTTCCGCACCAACGGCGCGGCTAACACGCTCAAAACTATGTTCCGGGGAACGCTCTGATTTGTACCTATTTAGAGGATGATTCGGTTGCCTATCGGTTATCTACGCTATACGCGATATACCAGGCGAATGGGGCACCGAACACATTGTTACCGTTTGTAGTCAACGTTTGAATTTGCACTTTGGAGCGCTGTTTTCACGCAATCGCGCGTTTGAATTCAAAGACGAAAGTGACGTTTTTTCAATGATGGAAGTTAATTGTGTGCAAAAAGATCGACAGAACGCATTGGCGGTCCTATCAATAGAAAAGAAGTTCGTCCAGTCTATCCCGGATTTTGACAACAAAGTCATAGGTGTCTTTTCCAGCATGAAAAATAGGAGAATGGATTTTATGTACAAAAAATAGGTAAGTTTTTTCTTGTGCCCACCCTCTTTCTTAACTCACGAGCCGCCACTGCTAATCGTGTCTTATTTTTTAAATATCTTGTGCTTCAAATCTCTTTTCTTAAATCAGATATTGTCAGTAAGTCAGATTAAAATAAAATGACGATATTCAGGTGTAAGTAACTTCAGAAAACTCGTAATGGCTTCTTGTGTAAAATTAGGATAATTTTGAAATGGAAGTTCTTTAGACTGTTTGATGCATTGTGTAGGAATAACAAATGGCGAATCCTAATTAAGAGCATACGTTTACGTAGTTCTTGAGTTTAAATATCCTTAATGGTTGAATTCTATAAGCACAATAAACAAAGCAGTATTGTGCGAACTGCTGTAATAAACTTGATAAGACCCCACAAAGACGACTTGGCAGACTTTAGATGAAATAGAACTATAACAGTCTGTGCATTATATTTCAAGGAAAATATGGCAACGAAATTAACAATGAAAGTAATTTTTCGAGCTGTATACATACGTGTGCTAATGAAGATTAATGGAATTATAGAACAAGCAATGTAAAGGTAAAGCCGTACGACAAACAATGACAAACGTGGTGTTAACACACATAAAATTGGTGTTCATTGGAGAAAGCAAACAAAATAAAGGAAATTGTTTGAAGTCGTGAAGTAAATATTTCGAAAATAAAAATGTTGAATGAAAAGAATGTCGAATGGAAATAATGATGAATGGCGAAAATAAATTTCCAATAGGTACAAAAAACTCAATGCACAATGTCGAATGCAATATCGTCGATTAAAAGAAATTCCCATGAAAAAACATATCGAATGCCCTAAACGTCAAATGTAAATAAAGAATATCGAACGAAAGAAATCTTAAATACAATGCCTTAAATATAAATATGGTGTTGGCAGTTAAATGGAAATAATTATATAAAAATATGAAAAAACATTTAATGCACCAATTTGAAATTATAATCATTTCGAATATCTAACGGATCAAATCATCTACGATCACTGGTGAGAGTACGGACTTGCGCGGTGCAAAATTAAAAATTAACGACCTTTTTGAGAGAAAACAGCTCGAAAACAATTACTCGAAAGAAAATTGCTCGAAAGCAGTTGCTTGAATAAGAATTCCTCGAATGGTAAGTTCCTCTAAAGGTACGTTGCTCGACAGAAAAATTGTTTAGTAACTTAACATGATACAAGTTCATGCCTTTTGTTAGAGAATAATACTCACATTATAAATCCTTTAATTATACTTCTTGCTAATGATTTAATAAGGTTTCCTTGTTTTATCGTAATTCCTCAGCAAATATTACTACAATTAATTTGTAACTTTGCGACCTAATTGCTTTTTATGGTCAGGGAACCTTATAAATAAGAAATTCAACCCCAACATTTTCAGTTGGATACAATTATCTGTACGGTAACAAAATGGAATTTATTAAAAGTGAAGAAAACCAAAACAAATGGCTTATCCAAGGCTTTTCATTTATAAAAGACAAAGAGGTAGATAATAAAATTTATTGGAAGCGTGAATTTTCAAAAAACTTACACTCCTCCGCGAGATATCATTGAATAACATTGTAAGTAAAATAAATAATGTCTATAATCACATTGTTGATGCTGAAAGTGTGGGAGCTGCTCAGGTATATAATACCAAAATCTACTAGAGATACATGACTTCTAATATCTGCCGCAGCAACAAATCTTCCTGAACCGGTAGCAGCAAAGTTTCCTCAAAAGAATTATCAGAAATGTTCGCAGGTGAAAATTTGAGTCCAGCAGTTCCAAACCATCGGCAAAACATTGTGTTTTTAAGAGAGTTCGTGGTCACTAAGAATGGAGAAGACCTGTTATTGTATGCCAGGGGCATGAGGAAGAGCGACTAATTCTTTGTTTTTACTAGAAGGAATTTACGTCTCTTAGCATCATCTGCACATTGGTATGGAGTTGGAACCTTCAAAACTACTCCTCTCCTTTTTGATTAGTTACATACCGTACATTGCTTACAAGGTAATACTGCTGTTCCACTTTGTCATTGTAAGATTTGGGAGGGTAAGTTACCTCACATACACTTAGGCCACATAGGTGGGCCCATTGTGCTGCCTTCCCAGCAGCTCCCCAATTTGGGCTTACCCAGCCATCCAACCCTATGGATCTACTTGAGGACATCCGCAACTGGGGTGTTGCTGGTTTCGGTCATAACAGACCAAAAGTCTCCTAGCATGGATCCTCTGATTGTTGCGAGAGCTGGGCAGTGACACAGGACGTGTTTTGCCGTCTCGTTATCCCCGTTGCATCTTCGACAGTTTGGGCTGTCGACCAGTCCCATCCTGTGTATGTATTGATTTAGGGTCAGTGTCCAGATAAGATATCTGCAAGTAGTCGCAGGTTCTTTCGGGACAGTTGCACACAATATTTGGCGAGGGTGCAGTAATAGCAGCCCTTGCATTAACGACAACTTTCAGTGTTTACCCATCTTCGTGTGAAGCTTTTTAGGGTTTCTTGGTATAGCATTAAACTTAATGTCCTCAGAGATTGTATTTGCACCAAGCATTATTCTCACTACCTCCGCTTGAAAGACAGTAGCAATTTTGCCTAGTGGTATACTGTGGCGTAGGTTTCGGTCATCGGAGAAGACTCCGGCACCCGTTCCATGCCTTGTTTTAAATCCGTCGGTAAAGATGAATATGTCCATTGATTGGCTCAGGATTGGCATAAACACTGAACTTTATATTGAAGGCATATTGTGGAAGGAGGTAGTCTACCACTGCGTCTAGAAGAGGGGTCTTCTTATTGTATGACAAGGGGCATATGGAAGATCGACTAATTATTTTTTTTACCTCTCTTAGCACATTCGTAAGGGGATGGAACCTTCAAAAATTACTCCACTCCTTTTTGATCAGTTGTATACCGTATACTGTTTACAGGGTAATATTGCTGTTCCACTAATTTACGCGCTTTTACCAAATAAAAGGGAAGAGTTAGTAAATATTTTCGTAAAGTATATTAACTGATACCTAATGCAAGTCCAGAAACGGTAATGCAGGATTTTGAAAGTACGGAAATTAATGTTGTGTGATGTTTACCCTAAAACAAGACACAGGTGCTATTTCTTCATTTCTGCCAAGCAATTTTTCGGCATATCCAATCAAACGATTTGAAAAACAGATACGACATAGATGCCGTTTTTGCACTAAAAATGAAAATGCTCTCTGCATTAGCCTTTGTACCTTTGAAAGACATGTAATTCCATATTTTGATGTTTCGTGTGTTGCAAAGGCGTTTCCTGAAGACGCACAAGCTCTAATCGATTATTTCGAAGAAACGTGGGTTGATTGCTCAACTCGAAGACAATGACATCCGGCACGTTTTCCTTTACGTATGTGGAATTGTTACGAAGGCACGCTTCAAGGTGAACCAAAAACGAACAACAATATCGAAGTTGTTACTTTCAGAGAACAATCCTAACATATGGAAATTTATACAGGCAATCAAACGGCAACAACGCCTCAACGAACAATTAATAGAACAATTGTTGTTTGGTGTTCAACCTCCAATCGGGAGTCGTCACCATCAGGATTATGCAGAACAAATAGTGCTTATATTGAAAAATTTTGAAAACGATGGCGATATTCAAAGATATGTTCGCAGCCTTGCTCATAATACTGGTTTTTAATGTATATATTTGTAAATGATATTTTGTAAAATTAATAATAGTAATTTTTAAGTAAGTGCTTTCCTTTACTCTGATATTTTCGCATGGCACAGGTTATATGTTCAATTTCAGCAATTTTCCATTAGAAGAACTGTCATTCGAGCAACTTACTTTATGAGACCATTCGAGCATTATTTATTCGAACAACCGCTTTCGAGCAATTTTCCTTCGAGCAATTGTTTTCGAGCAATTTTCACCATACCTTTGAATTGACATTCAGTCAAACGGGATCCGTGGAGACGACGATGCTATTTATTTAAAAATCGAACAAAGTTGAAATTATTTCTGTACGTATAATGTAAATTAATTGATGTCAATTTTTTTTGCGTATGTATCTACGTATTACTTATTAACTTCCTTAAATCGTGTCAGTTTCATTTTTCAGTCGAACGTACCTATACGTATGTTATAAAATAAATATAAAATAAATTAACGTATTTCGTTCGCAGTCTCTTCGTCCGATTGCTGGACACTGGCACTGTTTTCTGCCACGTGTTTCGCCTTAGAATTACCATAGAAAAACGGGGCACCTATAGTTTCACGTCAAATCCGAGCGACTGAAATTCCTGAGAAGGTTTTTGGGTTTAAGACCCTGCGGATACCAACCGAGTTGGGGATTTGTGTATGGTGGGTTGCAGCACAAGATTTTTATTCACTGCTGTGGTAATGGTGAGGAATCCAACGCAGGCTATAATTGAGGTTTCGCTACGAAAGCGAACACTGCCAAGTGAGCTACCACCACACACTACACGTACGATCGGATGCATAGAAATCTGGCACAGTAAGTTTATGACTACTCGAATTGAGCTGTAACATGGCAGCATCAAACAAACTCCCGTTTGACATTTTCTAATTTCAAGACAAAGTGCCGCAGCTTAACGATACTCAACTAACTATCATTCAAATGAATCTGGTTAGTATAAGGTTTCGCTTAAGATAGATGTTAATAAAAACACTATCTTACTTGCGAAGAAGAAGATAAATGATGGAATAAGAAGGAAATGAGAATCATTTTGTAGAAAAGTAACGACCCAAGAGCAATTCCTACGATCATCCGATACCGCTTGGCGCAGAGTTCGTCAGTCCAAGCTAAGAAGCCGTTATACCCCCAAAAAATTTGTCTAACAGGAAAATTAGCAGCAAATGCTCCAGTTGGCTCGAGAGCTCATTCTATACGATAATAACTTCTGGGACAATGTTGTGTTCTGGGACGAAGAAACTTTCTTATCGAATCACAATGGCAAGTTGCTTGTTTCTCAGCCTAGAGGAGGATGATATGACGTCCCCTATATCAGAAAGACAAATAAAAGTGGTCGATTTTCAGTAAACACTTAGGCATGAATCAGCTGTAGATGCTCAAGTATAAGCGTCTTTATAGAAGAAACACTAACTGGTCCTGTGTATTGGAGAATAATGGAAGAACTTTTACTGCTTTCCGTTCGACCCATTTTCAACGATAATTCTGTTGCTTTAAAGAGTCATGATTTAAATCCTATAGAAAATGTTTGGGAAAAAATGATCGAAATCATACATTAAGAAATATTTCTACAAAGAAATAACTATGAATTGCGGCAAAAAATTGTTGACACGGGGCAGTAAATTACCTCAGAACACACTGACCAGTTATGCTCCGACGTTAACAGAATGTAATAAAAAGTAATAGCGAAATGATAGATATTGATGAATATAAATTGTTCAATTTGTATACAACTTCTAATGTAATATAATTATCCGTTAATGTAATATACTTAAAAATTATTATGTTTAATTTTTAATGTATAATTAGCACGTTCTACTAACATTGCAGTTACGAAGCAAAACCTCACTAGTTGGTAGGTAACAACCTGTCTTAGTTTTCTATGGAACGGATGGTAGGTACTTATTTAATTTTACTTTAAATTATTATTTAAAACCTACACAGTTTTGTATTTGATATGTTATAGATATTCTACAGTTTTATCATTGGTATCTCGTTGATATTCTTCTCACCGCCATTATGTAAGTTCGATATTTTTTAATTAGACATTAGTTCATTCAGTATTTTCTATACGTCAGTATTCGAGAGTGATATAAACTTTCGATTACCTGAACCTTTTCCAGATTAAAATTTTAATAAATAAAAACATTTATAACACTAAAGCAGTTTACAAAATGGTGAATGTTAAAGTTATATGAAACATTCTTCAGAAACTCCACACGGAATGTTTGCTTAAATTTCTTGAGATGGTAGAGAATTTCAAGGTCTTAAATGTTCCATGTTTTTGCTGTAAGCAATTACCTCTTCATGTTACATTAATGTTCCAATAATTTTGTTTTTTAGAAGCTAATATTTATTTGAATGTTGCTGACCCCTAAATAACTTAGGAACTGGAAAAAAAACTTACTCTAGAATGTCTGTAATCGTATTCTCTAGGATCCCGTCCACGTTGCGCTTCTGGGTCTCTCCTGTACACCAGTTCGTCAAATCTTGAACGATCTTCAGTTGCCACGACTTCTCGAAGTTCAGTCATAAGGGTGTACTAAAACGAGACAAACCAAAGATCATAAACTGAGTAAAAAACACGTTTCGGGTTTTCTTATCCATTACATGTTGTCATTTAGACAATTTTAGAGGATAGATCTAAAAAGTTACTTCAAATTCTAGCCCTACTAATATGATAAAATGTATCAAAAACATTCACAATAGAAGAGCATTTGATTTGTCTAAAATTTTTCTTTATAAGTTGTTCTGACTTTGTGAAAGTTTGCAAATAAAGAAAGAGTTTTGGGTATGATAGATGTTTCTGATTATTGACGAAACGGTTTCTGTGATCAAATTTAAACTGTAAGTTTTGAAAAAATTTGTATCTTAGTCTTGAAGTAAAGTGCAAAACAAATAGAATAGCTTTAAAGAAAAACACACTTTTTAAAACATATTATGTTATCGTTGTTTAATATGTGACCACATCGAATTTTATGATAATATATAAAGTGTTACTAAAACGGAAAATATAACAGTACAATACTACTTCTTCTTAAATTTATCAACGATGTTGTTCACTAGTAGTATATTATATTGACGTTTTGTCCATAAGATGCGTAAGTAACTCAAATAATGTTATTAAATATCAATCATTCATGTATTAAAATTAAAAAAATATTTCAGTTATAATATATAAGCAATAGAGCAGACCCAAAAAATTCAACCGCTTTAAGAACTTATTTTTAGCATTAATTTTCGGCTTGACCGCGTAGTCAACTGAACTTCACACTTAGCAAAGTCAGAATTACTGGTTACTGTTTGTGAACCTAAAGAAACTAACGTTTCGCAAAACATGCACAATAATATCCAATTCACCATGGAAGCTGAGCATGATGGCAGTATTCTGTACCTAGGAAATCCAATGTCAGGTTACGGCACGCTGTATACAGGAAGAAGAGGCACACAGAGAGCTATTTAAATACAAGCTCACATCACCACCGTATGCAGAAGATCACAATGCTCAAACTCTGATAACCTGAGCTACTTAAACCGCAGATAATGAACATACTCAAGAAGAGAAGTCGCAGCTGCTGACAGCATTGTAATGTAACGGTTATATAGCCGCAGAAGTAAGTCCTCTACAGAGCTGAAAATCCCTAGGCTAAAGAGGAAGGGTCAGCTTTTTTACCTTACAGGATAAAACATGTTCCGAGAAGATAATATACAAAAACAATATTCACGACTAAAAAACAGCTAAAGATCAAACATTAACCTTAAAATCAACCGGCATCTACAACATTCCGTACTCCTGTAGCTAAAACTATATCGAACAAACTGGGCGTTCCATCGAGTTATGACTCTAAGAGCAGATGAATTACTGCAAACACAAGCGTGGAACACCCCTGCACTGGGGAAATACTCGGGTAGTTGCTAAAACACCTCATTACTTTCCAAGAATCATACGGGAAACAATTGAAATTGAGAAGCAGCTAGATAATATCAACAGACAGGATGGGGTCAGGCTTAGTAAAGTTTGCACGCCAGTAGTTCAGTCTCTAAAGTTTCAGAAGCAGGTGCGATCTCGCAGTCATGCCTTGCCGCACCCGTTCCAGCCTAACTATGATGGTCGATCAGAACCACGTCGTTCGGTACGATTGGCTCAAAAAACTATGAAGATGCGAGCTTCAATGGCTTGCGAAACGTTAGTTTGTTTAAGTTTACAAGCAGTAACCAGTAATATTTCCTTTGCTAGGTGTGACCTCCAATTGATGACGCCGTCCAAACTGAAAATTGATCATAGTGTTGACAATTCGAGAAACCGCAAAAGCCCCAAACAATATTATATAACTTATTTTTAATTACTCGATGATACGGATGTTATAAGTGGTTCTAATTAAAGTGTTTGAAGTAGGACAATATGGAAGAAACTGCATTAAAATTTTATTTTTAGTGTTTCTCATAAATATAATGCGTCATTTTTATTTCAAAGACATTTATGAACATTATCCGATATCCTTTCCTACAGCGCTGTTATCTTTTTTCAGTTACACAATGTGATCAACTAACATATTTGACAAAACGATCAGGAGGAAAAAATGAATGAAGATAGATTTGTCGGGATCAAAATTTGTATTTCCATTACCTTTAGCGTACACGGTTTTGGCCAATTATGTTGTTCAACATAAACAGAATTAGTATATAACTATCGCGTTTAAACATCATTCATTTCATTAGGTAGTGGTGAAATTTCTACGAAAATTGTTTGCTTATTGTCTTTCATAGCTGAAGTTCAATTGAATTTATCTAAAAAAAAATTTTTTTCTGTTCATATCATACTCACGGAAGATTCTTTAGCAACGTATTGCCGAATTAATATTTAATTCCTTGATCACCTAGTGTACAATAATTATGGGCTTAATAAAGGTAATTTTCGGAAACGTAGAAAATTACTGCAATTGGTTGACATTTTCTTATTAAGATATATTTAAATCGTTATCATCCCTTTCAAATAGCAAGCTTATCTATTGAAATATAGGTCCTAACATGCAAGGGAAAGGGTTTTGGTACTTCCGGTTCATGTTCAAAATAATATAAACCTATTTGAGATCAATAAGTTTTTGAAAAAAAATTATGTTGTAAATTCAATTTATTTTATTTAAAAACTTTAATACGAGCCTTGTTCAACTGAAACCCATCTTTGATCAACTTAGCCTTGAAAACAAATGCAATAAGTCATATGACGTTTGTTAATGTCAGTAGGTAGTGTTTGTAAGCAACACATTAATACGTTTTTGGCGTTTGAATTTGATTCTGACTTTTAAAACCTCCATTTTGAAATTGCGTTTGTTGTTGAAATTCCGTCCAAGTTTGATCAGCGTGCGGTCCTACAATTTTTATGCGCTGAGGTTGTGCAGCCATTGCAGATTCATACGCGAATGCAAGCAGTGAATGGAAATGCATGTATTTCGTACCCAACTGTGAAGGAATGGTGCCGAAAATTTAAGAATGGAAAAGAGGGGACTATGGATGAGCCGCGACTAGGTGCACGGTGTACTGTATTAACAGGAAACAATATGGCATGTGTGGAAGATCTTATTAGAGAAAATAGTCGAATTTCAATTCGAAAAATTTCAGAACTTGTTGGTGCGAGTGTAGGATCTGTCCATAGTCTTGTTCGTAATCAAGGTTACAGCAAAGTTTGTTGGCAATAGATTCCTCCTCTCTTGTCTAATGAACAAAAATGCTTGCGAATGGGCTTATCTCTGCAACACCTTACACACTGTAGGCAAAATGGTGATGCCTTTCTTCTGTCAATAGTTGCTAGTGACGACACTTGGTGCCATTACTACGAGCCATCCAGTAAGTTATCGTCGATGCAGGAGAAACATTCAAGTTCACTACCACCGAAGAAGGTTAAAGCAGAACCTTCTGCAGGCAAGGTGATGTTAACATTTTTATTCCGACCATGAAGGACCCTTGGTAATAGAGTTTAAGGAACCTGTAGTAAATGTCAATGCAAATCTGTACAATGAAACTTTGAACAAGTTTCATGAAGCAATAAGACGGAAGAAAAAACGAAAGAAATGGAGTTTTTTTAGAGCATCCACTCTATAGCCCGGATGTATTGCCTTGCGATTTCCATATTTTTTTGGACCGCTGAAAAAGGCGTTAGGCAGTCGGCATTTTGAGTCTGACGCAGGAGTACAGGTAGCTGTGGAAGACTACTTCAAGTAGTAGCCACAAGAATTCTATGAGCAGGGTATACGTCGGTTAGTAAAACAATGGGATAGGTGCCTTAAATGTGATGGTAATTATTTGTAATTAAATTTTTGAATAAATTTTTTATAAAGCAAGTATGAGTTTCAATTTAACATACCTCGTATAAAAAGTTAGAGCTGTTTCCAGTGCGATCCGGAAATTATATAGAATGTGTTCAGCGAGGAATGGTATAATTAGATATTTGGAGTTCTGGTTAAAATATTAAATTAATGAAAGAGGCTAAAGCGTTACATATATTTATCTTTTGGCTTGGGGGGAAGGATAATGGAATAACTTCCTAAATTTTAAGCAAGTTTGGATTATCTTCTACATACAGCTATACATATATGTACAACAATCTATATTTATTTTGAAAATACTATAAACATAGTTAGTTGAAGTTTACTTCTCTAAAGGCGGTATCATAATTTATTGATAGGAAACAGAAAGAATACTTTTTTAATTCCGGTGGAGTGCAAATCTTTAATGAGGGACATTTTCCGATAACTGTCTAAATGTTATCTCTGCTATATCAACAAGAGGGCGCTCCAGTAAATTATGTAATCGTTGTGGATTAGCTCATGGATGTTGTATTGTTATTTTTCTATTTCGGTTTTATAAAGCCGTTCTAAGCGCACTGTTTTAGCTTAAAAACAGTACGTTAAGGAGGCCTATAATCGTACTGTTTTTAGTTTGTTTTTTTACGATGTTGGTAGTTCGATTTGAATTTGAAAGTTTGAAATGT